>JASAOM010001126.1:335935-488593 GCA_030849085.1 Borovskyia barvae | reverse complement strand
CGGACGCACTTGATTCGGATCTGACATTCGCGCCACGAGGAGTGCCTCAGCCGGGCGGCACACACCGGCGCGTCGGCAGCCATCCATCGCTGCCGTGTAGGTGAACACGTTTGGGGCTATAAAGAGTTCTTCGCATTGGTCTAGGACCTGAAATGCTTTTTGCCACTGCCCACAGCGTGAGCAAGTCGCGACTAAAGCCGTCATTGTCTTCACATTCGGTGGAACTTCCGCAAGACGCATTTCCGCGAATAAGCGCAGCGCTAGGTCCAGTTGCTTTGTCGTGGCACAACCACTTATGAGGGTGGTGTAGGTGTAAACGTTTGGAAGCACCTGATTCGCCTTCATCTGTCGAAAGACCGTCATGGCAGCATCCATCTGTCCGCCTCGACAGCACGCTTTGAGCACGGTGGTGTAGTGAAATACGTTACGACGAACCAGGCTGGATTGCTGCATCTGTTCGAATGTCCGCAGCGCACCTTCCCAGTTGCCTGAACGGGCAAACCCGTCGAGTTCCTCGGTCAACCAGCGAGCTGTAAAGTGGGCTACGCCGGCTCTCGATAGCGTTGCCATTATGGCGGTCTGAGCTCTCAGACGAATGCAGTAAGACTGACGCAATTTTTTTTTTCAAAGTTCGAAGCGAAATCGCTTCTTGGAAGGCGTTAAAGAGATCAGCAAAGAGAGAAGCTAGCTGGATCGTTGCACGAGGGAACCGTGGTGGAAGCGCGCATGGAGGGGGCGTAAGCAGTGTGAAGTGAGACTTGCTCTATTCTTTTTTCTCTTGCCATGGGAGACACAACACGCTTGTCCGCACTGCAGCATAAATATGCCCGAAAAAAAAAGGTATACTCGCAAGCAAAACACCTGCAAGCACTGAATGAAGAGAAGAGGGGTATGAGACTCTCTCCTTCTCTTCTCGTGCCCACATTTGCGGAGATCCGTAGCGAATGTTCTTTGTGTGGGCGTTTCTGGAATAACGAGGTGTGTGAATACCCCCCGAAACAGTAGCCCTCCAACCCCTTCCCTCCCTCCCCCCCCCCCCGAGAGGAATGACAACGTTGAAAAACACGCTTGGCTACCTGTCACACAGAACTATTCGGATGGATGCCATCGTATGGACTGCATCGCTACTGTGCTTCCCCGGAAAGTCGGTGCTTCAAAGCACAGCACAAAACATCAGCATGAGCTTTTTGGTGGGTGCAATTGAATGTACGCACTGTACCTGCCGCGTCGCTATTGTGGCGCTATCCTTTTGAATAAATGCGATGAGCCTGGATACGCAAGGTTAAGAAAGCCGTTGTTTGACGAATAAAAAAGATTGACCAACACCGGCAGACCGGCTAGGACCTCCACAGGCGACACTGTCTCCGTTTATGCGAGTATGTTTTCGCTTCCACCAGCCAGGAGAAATGAGGCAGCCAGCCTGGCATTAGCGACTCGTAGATGTCGAAAGCAAGGTCGGCATGGCCTTTGGTAACGAGTAGCGAGAACTTATCTGTTACGGGATCACCTGGGGCTACGCACACAACCACACTTTCATTCCATCCTCGCACATTTACAGCCTGCACATTTCCCTCGCCAAACACTTCCGTGTACGGTGCAACTCCCTCTGCCGCTGGGAGCTCGTGCTCGTTCATAACAAGTAGACCACCGGGCTTTAAGATCTTACGCGCGGCCAACACCCATGGGTGGAGATTCCGCATGGTTGCACTCATGGGTTCAAAGATATCCATAAAGATGAGGTCGTAGGCGTTATGCGGCAATGTGGGGAGCAGCGTATCGGCGTCTTGCACATGGATCTTCATGTTTGTATCTGTATCCCGTAACGTTCCCACCTGTCGGCACGCCGCCACCACCGCAGGTTCAACCTCCACCACCTCGATAACTGCCGCAGGCCCCAGGACGCCACGTAACGCTACAGCCATGCTGTTCCCGCCCATGCCAAGGATGATAATGCGCGAGTTGGGGGGCGGGCAAAGTGACCGCAGGGCCTTGAAGGCTGCGAGCTCAGGCTTTGTACAAGGGTTGGAGCCCATCAGCGTCATCTCTCCGTACGCTTCCTCGCTACTGCAGTCTGTGGACCCCTTCGGTGCACCAAGAGGAATTTCTTGTGAGTTTGATGACGCGGCATGCGCCTTGCTTGTCTTTCTGTTCAGAGGATCCGGTACTTCTGAGGGGCGATGTCCCCAGGTGTCAACTAATGGCTCCAATTCCTGTGCCAGTTGCCCTGCTCTGCACTTTTTCCGTTCGCACGTGTGCGCTAGGCGGAGTCCCGTATAGACGACAAAGGCAAAAGAAACCATCGACCCCGCTACACACTGGAGCACGCACATGGCGTTATTGAAGACGACCGACTGGACGTGAAAACTGCGCGCGTTTCCTTTTCCTACCTTATCAGCATTGCTGTGCACAAAGTGAAGCGTATCGATGGTGTAGCGCCGAAGATCACTGTGCTGCGTGGCATTCGAGACCTCATCGAAGACGGGAGCTGCAGGGAGCCCATTGCCTCTGGGGATACTACTAGGCGGTGCAGATGACGATGCTACAGTAACAGCTTCGCGCCTCAGGCGACGCGCCATTTGCCGGGGTCGAAGTCGCACGTTTGAGCGGGCAAGGACCACGTCAACTCCCTTGAATACTTTACAAGGAATGCGGCACAGGAGGCGCGTCTCACGCGACAGAACCTCCGGCCGCAAGCCCGTGGCGAGGTGAAGATCTGTAAAACAACGCCAAGAGGGTAACGTGCGATCCACCTCTGTGGCTACGCCTCGCTCGACGAAAGCGTCTGACATTCGGCGTCGCTTCACAGAACAAAATCGAAGCGCATCTGAACTCCGCTTCCGCTTTGCGGGTACCCCGACATTACTCAACTCATCTTGACGTGAAAGAGTCATCTTCGAGCTTCTAAAATATGTGGCCCCTCTCCTCAGTTCTTCGCGGGCGCTCTTCTCCGTGCGTGCATGGGCACCTTTCTTTTCCTTTTAAAGTGCGTTCCTTTCAGCCAGGAATCGGGAGGAGGAAAAGGGAAGTTGTTGCTGTCGCTGCAACTGCTGCCGTGCGTTCGAAAAAGTTTAGATAATATCTAAGAGAGTTACAATTCTCTCTCTTTCTATGCATATATATATATATATATATATATATGTATATTGATCTTTGTTTTGTCCGATGCGCACACGGGCGTACGGGGTATCCAGATTGTAGGAAGTCGAAGGTAGAAAGACCAACTTAAAACCTCATTTGGGGTTCAACTGAGGGGAAACATGCGGAAAGGGATATCATCGATGCCGCTCACATCATGAAAGGAATAGAAAATATAATAGAACAGTGAGGATGGCTGGGTGAGATAGGCTCAACCTGGCAGCCTAGCCCTTCCAGTTTTCTTGGCCTCCATGAGGCGCATCCCCCTGTCGGCCCATAACAGGAAAGCCGTAGCGGTTTCCTCTTATTGCATCATCCATTCACAAAGAAGACGGCGCGCACATGTTTTTTTGCTACGTTATCGAGATTTGAAAAAGGAATCGTGCGCAGTTCTCATAGAAAAAGCCACAGCGGTGGAAGTCAGCTGCGCGAAAGGAGTCCGAGGGAGGGCAGAGGATGGGATTTCCAGCGAGAAAGGGCAGCAGTGACGGTACACACGTAAAACTGTTCTTCGAGAAGTCTGAATTCATCCCACGGAATGTGCCCCCCCCCTCAAAAAAAAAATATTACCCGAGACTTGGCATCCATAAATGCTTCCTCCTGCGTCACGATAGAAGTTGAGCTGAGTTCACCAACAACAGCAGAAAAGCCGTTTCAAGTAAAGAATTCTTCCACCGTAGAGGCGTGCATGGATCCCACATTGAACGTTGTCCTTCCATGCCATCACAGCTCTCCGTGGAGAAACGCCATCTGCGCTGCATCGATGTGCAACGTCGATGACACACCTTTCTTGCTCGCAGCTGGTTGGTTCGCTATTCTGTCATCTAGGAAGGAAACGGAGCGGCTGTGTCGGCGATGCTTGGTCCTTCCTGTTGTAGTGGGTGCGGTGGAGTTCTTCATCGCCGACGCCGAGCGGACGTTCTTGGCAAAGCGCGGCGACGAACCCTTTGGCTGTTTCCCTTCAGATGCGGAAGAAGTAGTGAATGACCTGAGTGAACGCCCAAATAATGTAGTAGGTGAGAGGGATGAGAACAAGGACGTCTGCATATGCCGCTCCGCTGAAGGGGCGGTGAGCTGTTGAAGTGATTCTTCATTATCTCCAGAAACCTCAAACGACACCGCCGCATCCTCCTCCTCCTCCTCTCCGTCATGCGCTGACCATGCCGGTGTATATCCCGGAAGTGGAAAAAGAGACGCCCGCGCTGTGGTGGGAGGGTGTTGACGCGACGCTTCAACGCTGTCGTGTAGCGCGCGTTCCGTGGAGGTGAGGGAAACTGCGGAGAAGATCCCAGGTGTTTCTTGGTGTGATCGAGATGCACTCGATGCTCTACTGGGAGAGGTAGCAGCTTGCAGGCGGCGTTGTTCAGTCTGCAGCGCGAAGGGAGTGATGACAGTTGTACCAGTTGAGGGATCCACGACAGCACCGCTCTTGTTTCGTGGGAGACCCATTCTGCGGAGCAGCTCAGCTTGCTCGACTTTCTTTCTCCGAGCTTGCTGTTGGCGCTGAAGAAAGCTTGAGACACCGGTAACACGACTCAAATCGGTGTATGCTCCTGACGCACCAAGCTCCGCGGTGCGAGACATGTTTGCCGCAGAACCAGTGGCCGTTGCTTGTGAGCGATACGGCGCATCGGTATTGGTACGGGGCCGGAATGTGCATTCAGCCAGCTCCTGCACCGCTTTCCCATCTTTGTGCTCCCGAATGAGGTCTGCATGGTGCTGCAGCGTTTGCATCTGGCGCTGGTAAAAGTGTTCGATTTGATCACGGGTGACTTTCATGGGATGTGGCCGGGCTTGCTGTGGGGCGGGCGACATATCCGCTGGAGAGGACGGACCTGCGCCGTCGCTACCGCCAGCATTGGCATTCGTACTCTCTGGCAACCGCCGCGGCGAAACCGCCACTGAATGTGGCCGTTTCATGGCACCAGCAGCACCATCGTCATTCTCGATGCGTCTCGCAGTCCCTTGTGAGAAAGACCGGCGCATCACAGACGCTGGAGACTTGCGAGGCGACGCGGATACGTAGAGGGACTCAGCCGTATTAGTGGTCTTCTCACCTGGTGAGCATCCGTGGGTCTGAGAGGTGAGCCGCCTCACTACATTCGCGTCCCGCGCCGACATCGAGCGAAGAACCTGCCGGGTGCCAGGTGCCAGCTGAGGCCGAAAGAGGCAATCGCCGGGGTTCCGCAGCATTTGCCGCCGCTGCTCTGCAACGTCACGACGCTCCTTGGCATCGTAGTAGAGCCGCTGTGCCAGCTGCTGGGGCGTGATTTTGGCCGCGCTCTTCGGTTCACCATCCACTGCATGATGTCGCCCAAGCAGACGGCCATCCGCCGGAGCCCGTCTTTTTTCCTGGGCGGCGGCGATTCGGAGAGTGGACTCTTCCCGCTTCACTTGATCATATAGCGCCTGCCGGCGAACGAAGTTCTCTTGAAAAAACCAGCGGTGGGCGCTGTTTGCAATCCACCGCTCGGATAAAGGATTCGTCATCGGTTGATGTTCCACACCCGGCGTGTTGAAACTACCGTGGACGCTATCAGCTAAATTTGATCCGGCGCCTTGTCCCTGGCCGCCACCACGTTGTCGTGCCAAGGCATGCGCGTACAGGATATCACTGCGTCTGCTCATATTCACGCCAGTCTTCGTTGAATTCACAGAGGGCTCGCTCTGGGGGCTTGCCTGCATCTGTGTGGGAGCTGCGTTGTATGGATTGTCGTCGAGACGGTGTCGACTTTCATCGAGAGCAACCGAGGTGGCGGAGATCTTCGGTTTAAAAGAGAAAGCAGCAACAGCTTCAGCCTCGGCTGCTCTCAAGTGCTGCTCTCGGAGGGAGAGAAAAAGGTCATTTCTCTGCTGAAACTCCTCCTGTTGTCGTCGTCGCTCTTTCGGATCATAAGGTTGTGCAGCATGTACACTGGAGAAGGATTCCTGTGCCATTTTCTCTTCGAGGGCCTTCAAATCTCGCCGCCGCTGTCGCTCGCGGGCAACATATTCACCATAGTTGAGGAGACGTTCCTCGACAGGAACCGTGTTGCGATACTCATTATTTTCATCATGGGGGGAGGCGGAAGGGTTGATGTGCGGTCGGAAGGCGCCCCGAAGGGCAGCAGCCTCGGCTCGTCTCTGCTGCTCTTCGCGATGGCGCCGCCGCAGCTCCAATTGCGCTGCTTGAGCGGCCAGACGGTCGAAGACGGGTCTGCAGTTGTGAGTTGTCAAAGGATTCGAGTGCACCAGCTGAGACGAAGGTGCCGCCGCGGAAGATGGCGGGGGCTCCGTGGAACTGAGTGGAGTGACATAGTTTGCAGGCGTACCGGCGGGGCCCCGCTGCGGTTGAAAGGGATGTGTGGCAAGAAAATGTCTGTCACGCTCCTCCTGCGCTGCCTGTTCCCGCAACCGGCGCATCTTCTCCTCAAATGCGTGGCGTTCCGTTGTGCCCAATGAGTAATACGGTGCGACAGCGCTTGCGCCATCTTCTACCATCAGTTTCACGGGTAGCCGAGTCGGAGCGGTCGCCGACGCCTCCGCCTGTGGCTCGTGCACCGTGTAGGAGCTCTCGTCCGATTCGGAATACATCGTCTTGACTACTTTTATACAACGCAATGCGCAAAGCCTGCGAAATGAGGAGCGGAGATTAAATCTCGCGATCACTACTCATCTATTAAGAGAGAGAGAGAGGGAGGGAGGTCGCGCCTTTTACCCTGCATGTATTCAGTTCGTTTGCAAGAGGCACGTTGCACGCGTCGTACACATTCTATATATTTTTGGTTATTTGATGTCGTCCTGTGACGAGGAAAAACCGTTGCACAATCACACCGGTACGTGCCGCGGTAGCGGTGTTGTTCTATGTACGCACCCTGTGATGAGCTGCGGGTCGGAGGGTGGAGGGAGGGGCAAAAGGGGAGAGGCTCGACGCCTCGCCTTGCTCTCTGTCAAGTCACTGCGGCTTCAGGAGCACCGTCGTTTCAGCGACCGTCTATGGGTCAGAGAGGCTCCGTTGGGGCACTCCGACAAATCTACGATTCACAAAAAAGGAGAGGGGGGAGGAGGCAGGGAAAGTGAAGTTGATGTGCGAGGGAATTTCTCGCAATTTTTTTCTACGTCCTGCGCGCGCCATGAGCGGCAGATAGGGCATCAGCTTCAAATATCCCACGTGACAAAGAACAGAGGGCTGCGCGGGCACACACAAGCAAACATCTGATACTTTCTTTCCATAATAGCGCTCATCCTGCTGGAAAGGGGAAGAGGTGGGCAGTACCTTCATCGAGGCGCCCGTGCACATCATCGAATTGTGTTGCAATGAAAACGGCAAGACAGACGGCGCTGCCTCACCTTTCGCTTATGCTCCGAATTCTCCGTGCCACTCCACCACTAGCCCCGTATTCGACACAAGGCCTTATGCCACCTCCTACTTTCGTGGATTCTCTCCTGGGGAGTGAAGAGGAGCCCCTTCATATCTTTTCTCTCAAAGGCCCGCGTAGTTCCTTGGTCTATCCGTCTTCGCCTTATTTTATTTGAGCGAACCCATCTCAATGAAGGTTGAACAGAAACGCCACCAGTGTGAGGATCGGCAAACTCATTCCCCTCTCCGAGCGCCTCTCATTTTTTTGTGTGAAAGAGCTGCCAAAAATCATACCCGCCCTTGGTGGGGAGGATACATCTTGAACACCCCTCCCGACTTCGCAACAGTCCTTATGATGTCGAAGAGGGGAAGCACCTACATACACACACCACATATATATGTGTCAGCGTCATCGAAAAAGGAGACGGATACATCAACAGTAGAAAAAAGGCCCCCATGAAGCGAGGAAGCATGTAACGAAGAGAGAAGTTGTGAAATTTTAACAGAGAAGAAAACACTAATTCATTTAGCGCATGGTCGAAGAATCTACATCGTCTTCAGTTTGAAGAGAATCTTCCAAAGCCCAAATGATGGTAAAGCGCGCATGCGCCTAGCCTCTCTCCCACGCATACATGTGCAGAGATGCATTCTTTATAGTGCATGTTACATCGGCAGAGAGCAAACAATTTAAAGATGAAGAAGTAAAAAGGAGGAGGGGGAAGGTCATGAATCGACAAAGCCACCACCGCGATACAGCTCATTCTCGCATATCACGCATTATCGAGAAGAGGACTATCATGATATGAAAATGGGCAGATGAAGCATGGAGTGAAGACTTCAATGCCAGGTGGAGACCAGTCAACGGGTGAGAGCGAAGGAAACATAAAAGAAGATGTTTATTCCAAAGCCACAAAAGAAGAAAGACCGACGCAGAAACATCCGAAAGGGAGAAAAGATACATGTTGCATCTGAAAAAAAAAAGTAGCTCGCGAATTTTTTTAACAGTGTGGGTCCACGCCGCGTTGAAATGCCACACATAAACACACACACACACACATATATGCACCGATGTAGTTTCCAACTAGGCACAAAGTGATTTAGCAAGCTCAACCCGCTTCTTGCGCTGTGCTTCCGCCGCTATCGCTGCAGCTTCTTCTTCTCTCTTTTGGCGGCGAATATCGGCCTCATTGAGAAAACGCTGCAGTATCTGCGCAACCTTCTCTCCGTTCGACTTTAGCCCACGACGATGCTCATCAATCGTAGCCGTCAGCACGGCGATCTCCACATCACCGCTGGGCAGCCTCATTGCATCCGTCACCTCACGCAATACTTTGGGCAACGCCTTCTGCGCCGTGTTCTCATACGACGCCTCTGTCGAGATGAGGAAGAGGGTGGGCACATTGACAACGTGAAACGTTTCTGCGCACGTTGTGAGAGATTTACCCACGATTGGCTGCCAAAGCGCCTCCTGAAGGGTCAGCGTGGCGTTTCGACGAAGACGGGCTGGCGTTACCGCGACATCGTACATCTTGGACATTGCTGCCGTGTCATCGCCCCTTTTTTCTGCAATAAGCGCGTGGGCCTTCTCCATGCGACCTTGCATGGCGTCCACCGTGAACAACTTGCTTGCATCGGGAGATACGATGCCGCCGTGGAGTGCGAGGCGCGTCACCAGTTCTGCGTGGGAGCCGTTCGCCAGGACCTCCAGCGCGACCTGAACTCCCGTCCCAGTGGCGTAAAGAACGAACTCGTTTATGCCGTATTCCTTGGAAAGAACAGAGAGAGATGAATCCACATCATCGGCATCTGCCTGATGGTCAGGGGCGCCGTAGCCGACAAAGCTGCTTCCCAGCATTACCTGCGCAAACGCCCATTCCCCTGAGAGCCCTTTCACAAGTTCTTGCGCGTAGGGAAATGAGAAAAGAGTCTCGTTTTGTGATCCCACCAGAAAAATGCAGCGTTCCGACTTTCCAGTAAGAAAGAGCGAAGTTTTGTGCGTTCCGTCACGCGGGATGGTGATGAGGCGACCGTCCATGATGACTGTGGAGCAGACGAGAATGATTCCGATTCCTTTTCCGGGTTCCACTCCGAGGTTATCCGTCTTAACGGAGGACCAGAAAAATACGGCAGAGACCGGGTGGGGAAGGGGAGGTAGACAGTCGGGTGACGCAGAAAAATTATGAGCGATTGAGAGACAAAGGAAGGGGAGCGAAGAGAAAAGACGACAACAGCAGTAACGATGAAGTCGAATATTGAAAAGAAAGGCCTCGCAGAAACCAGAAGAGAGAAACTCCTTTTTCACTTTCACGGCCTTCTCACCTTGATCGGCGCCTTTTGCCCTTTTGCGTGGGAGATGGTTAGGGATTACTGTATAATTCGCGTTGTAGAGCGTCACGATATATATGGTAACTGTTTACTTTCGTCGATGCTCGTGATGCTTTGTTAATCTATATATAGATAGATCGGAAAAGGTAGCATCGACAAGAAGATGAGGAAAACGGATGATCAACAACAATCCCCCGAGAGGGGAGGGGAGGGAAATCCAAAGAAACCACGCAAAGTTGTTTTGGTTTAGAGAGGAAGGGGGAGCACGTGGTGGGGCGGAAGGGAAAGAAACACAAGAAAGCGATGCAGAGGCAGATTAGCTGATAGCAAAGATGCTATGGTTTCGTCGACTTGCTTATAGGCAGCACGCACACCGACATTCACACGCGAATCTACACGTGCGCAGATACGAAACCGAATCTGAAGTGATTCCAGGTTGTCAACATCGTCCCCGAAGTGACTACTGCGAAACGAATCATTCCATGATAGGGGCTTACATCCCCCCCCTTCTCACCTTTCCTCTTTTTTGTTTACTACTAGCTTTTGCGATGAGTAAACACGAAAAGTTGAGTCTTGAATTTGGTGTTCTGTAGATTGAGTTTTCAAATTATGGTGTCATTAGACGTAGTTCATCAGTTCGTGAATATCCCTATTACACGGCAACGCTTCGCCGACATCTTCTCACCGCCGCGATGCTTTGCAGCTCCGTCGATAGATTACGGTTTGCGCGCTTTGTGTTTGAGGCGTCTTCCTTCATCGGTTGCTCACTTGTGATCGCGCACGGCATCACCGATGATGAGATACAGTGCTCAACCCGGGGTGTTGGCCACACCTTTGGTTGGCTTATCCTCCGACCCAGCGTGCGTCACGAGACGCTTGACCTGTGCACGACCCCAGAGATGGCATTTATTGTCGGTATGCCATCGGATTCGGGCCATGAGTTGACCACCGCAGGGATGGTGTTGGCGTCGTCACAGCACCGAATCCCCTAGAAGGGAGACAGACGGCGACAACACGTGCTGTCTGGCCCACCTCCACCTGCCCTGACCAGGCTTGCTTCCAAAGCCCCGTGTGGATCCGGCTTATTGCACGTACGTCGGGCGAGTGCCGAGTATTGGACGCGTCACGAGATCCGCTGGAGCAGAATGTGCTGGGATTGGGCATTTTTCGGTCGACTGTGCCGACTTCGGAGGACGACGTGTGGTTCCCCGGTGGGAATTCACTTCACAGCTCCACGCCGCATGATCCACCGCGCCGCAGACGGCGCCGATAGTTGACGCTGCATCTGCAGACCTGCGCAGGCCAAAACCAACGAATGTGGCGTACTGTATCGTGGCTGAAGGGGCTTTTATTCGGTGGGGAGATGCGTGCAACGTGAACACGCCACAGACTCAAACCGACGGCTTTAGCAACCAGCTGGCTGCGTCCATTCTCACTCGCGCGGCAGACAAAAAATGAACCGCGCTGTCAGCACAGGCGCGCTCTGCGAACGCAGACTTTGGTGAGGTCTCACCACAGGTGTGCCTCAGAGTGGGACGTTAGCCCCCGAGAAACTTGGGTATACTCCACGCCATTATGGAGATGGAGGGTGCATAAACGCCTCCTCGAATCCTGGAAGAAGTGCAGGTGCAACACCGGCGACCTTTTCTGTCTGGTCCGAGCTAACGATACCGCACCCCTACTCAAGTTCCTCAAAGGGGTGGAGTATAGGGTTACGCTTTGTCCGGAGAACTGCGCAGACACTCGTTCTTGCGTCGGCCACCAGGATCGTGATGTCGTGACGAGTAGCACATCCACGTCGTTGGTAGCCCACTCCACGCTGCATAAGTAGCTGCGTTACAACCGGCAGGCTGGTGCAGCGGAGAAGGTCGCAGTTCAGGACAGCGTTCAGACGGCCCTAATAAGGAAGAAGAGCTTGGACCGGCCGTCCCCTCCGGCCGTGACCTCCACGTCGACGAGAACGCACTGCACGTGGTAATGCGCAGACGCCAAGTCTTGTCTCTTCTCGAACTCCCACCACGGGCCGCCAGGTCACTGCATCTGTTCCAAAGAATAAAACACACTGTGGGGCATCAAGGCATTTTTTGTGTGTGCGGAAGACAAAGGCCAAGTCCGCAACCCATACGTCGTTTTTTCCTCGAGCCCCTGCGCTTCTCACCACCAACCAGGCTTCGCCTCTTTCCATCCTTGCCTACCGTGAGCAGAAGTTACGACTGCCAAACCCAGACATAGACACTGCTTTGGCAAACGGAAAGTGGCCACCTTTGTTGCCCGGGCAGGCTGCACCCAAAACATCTACGGTTTTACGGCGTGAACATCTTTCGCGCATATAAAGCAAAAGATGTTCACGCCGATGGATCATGGAGCTTCACCTGAATGGCCTCGGTTCGATAGGAAAAAAATATATTTGAACTCCCCCTCTCGTTGTCTGTAGGCGGTGACGCCGCCTACAGACAAGACGAGACATGTTCCCGTTAGATGTTGAGATTTTCTACGGAGTCGATTCCTCTATCCACTGAGATTTGCGGCAAAAGTTGCTTTCTCATAACGGCGGAGGGCTCATGTATCCATTGATACCGATCCTGGCAGGAGCACGGCGGAGCGTGGCAGTTAGCCGAGCAAGGACGAGCAACATGAAGGACAGAGACGCACCCGTGTGTATGGAGACAATGATCGACAACACCATGATAGAGACCAAAGAAGGTCGAGCAACGTCGATTTCCCTGCGGGCTATTCACTTTATGCTAGAGCGAACTCGCCCGGCAAAAAAATACTGACTTCACCTTGACCGTGAGGAGGGTCACCTCTCTGGGCGCAAGCCTCGCTGTGTCCGAAGGAAGGGAAGGACTGTGCGTTTCCGGGGTATGGGTATGCGTGAATGGAGGAAGAGCGATGGGTGAGGGGTTCGATCAAGACTGTAACGAAGCTGGACATGGCTAGCCGGCCAGAAAGCCTTGCTATCCGGTCTTTTACATCGCTGATGCCTCTAGTCAGCTACGCAGTGCACACAACCCAGTTAAATTCGGGAAATATCTCTCCGATACTTGGGATGTACTGGGCGCTGCACCCACAGGTAGCCTATGGATGAGCCTCGGATTCTCTAACCACCCGCATCTGCAGTAACGTACGTCAGGCACTGACGCGCTGCATGCCTCTGCTGCTGAAACCCTGTTTACGACCAATAGAAGTGTTCGTCGGCATGGCGTACGACAACACCGCTAAGGATACTATTATCTTCACAGATGCAACTGCGTCTGTTCGGGGAGCGATAGTGGGATGAAAGCAAAGCACACACTAACTTTCCAGCAGCGCTGGTCCCACGAACTGAGCGTGTGCGGTGTGAGAAACAACTACGAAGTGCACATGATGTTCAATGTAGCGCCTTCCGCAAATGCAGAGCCGCATGAAGCGTTGGGGCTCTTGCGTTACGTGCTGTGAACCTAACAAGGGGCTGTATCATATGAGGCCGTTATGACGGATCGTCTCCCAATTCCTTCCACGCAGCGCGGAGGGGCTGGGGTTTCATGGTGGGAGTATTAGCTGGGGTGGACAGTGCATGAAGCATCTCGGCACTTACACCAACGATCTTTTTTACCGATACGGTTTTCGGCTGGTTTTCGTATGCACCGTCAGTGCGGGCAGCCGGGCAGACTCCCTAAAGAGGAGATCTGGGGAGGAAGCAGTCGACGGATGCAGGGCAGCACCGAAGAATGGCAGCACGGCGCTGCCCCGATGGATTCAAAGGGCTTCTCTGGGGTTCGAGAAGCTGTCTGGATCCATGAGGTAGCAGGTGACGTCACTAGAAATACAGAAAATGTGCAGGTGTTCTGGGATACGCTGAAAAGAGTACGAGAAGCAGGTGACCGCAGATGGAAGAACAGATCTTTTCGCTCCCCCCTTCCTCTCTCTTTAGTTCAGTGAGATACTCGAGAGCTTTGGTGTGAATCCAGGAAAAAGAAGGGGGACTACAGAAGTATGATCGTTATCGATTGCAAGACGCGATTACCTGCAGCTTAATCCCATAGATCCCATGCATAGTAATAATAATAACAGTCAAATGTTTTTCATGGTGCGTGCTCACGTGAGTGTGAGTGGGTGTTGGTGACTTCTTCGAACAAAGCAACCCCCCTGTCCGAGGAATCAACGTAGTTCACCCAGATGTGCGTGAAAAGAGACCGCCCTTCCACTTGTCAACCTCGAGACCTGGGCTGCACCTTCTTCGCGACCACGATGCAAACGCCGAATACTCGTATCAACCGCAAGCGTGGCCCAACAGCAGAAGGCGGGATAGACCATGGTCGTCCTTCGTCCTACGAAAGCTCAGCTGTCCACAGCAAAGCCGTGGAGATGTGCCACAAGTACAAACCTGTGGCTCAGGGGCTCTCCTCTTGCTCATCGTATGGTGGCACGTCACCGGCAAACGTTCAGGGAAAACTTTTATGTCTGTGAAATACGCTGTGTTCTCCCTCATCCGTCCTGTCACTTCAGTTCTGCAACCAAGCAAGCTCAGAGAGCTACAGCGGAGAAAACCAGCAAGTCTACTTTGCCACCGTCCACACTCCCTTTGAGGCGCCCTCGCTCAGTTGTGTGAAAGCCGGTTTACAGCACCACGTTGGACGAGCACCTGCAATTCTTGGGGCATTTCGGGCGTGATTTCCTTTACGAAGTGCATCACGCGGTTGGCCAGCGCGCGGTACACGTAATCCTCTTCACATTTGAGTTGCACCAGATACCGGTTGGCCCGCTCGACTTCCTGCAGAGTCATCGACCGCGTCATCGGTACCGTGTGCGACGCGAGCACCTTGAGCGTCTTCACAGACACCTCTTCGGTGTAACACAATCCCATGAGTATCGGCTCCAGAAATGACCAATCCTTAAATCCAAACCGAAACCCAGTTTGGGCAGCCTCGCTATAGAAATCTGCATCCTTATAACCAAGGTGAGCCAGCCCGCGAGTCGCGCGAGCAAGGTCAAGCGGGCTGAAGATGTCGAGCCGGAGGCGAGCTTGGCGGCCAAAAACCTCCACTAACGCATGGTTGCGCGCTGGTGGATAGAGAGCGATGATATCTAGGACCTCTGCGAAATCTTTGGGATGCAGCAGTCGTGTGCACTCCAGACTGCGGTCGAGCAGAACGCCCATGAGACTGTCCGTGTTCACAGACACGCCACTGCAGATGTCCATAACGGGGGCGACAAGACGCGGCTCCAACCGCTTCGCGTAGCGCATCAAAGACGGGAGAAGTGAACTGAACATGTCCTCATGCAGAAGGTTGAGCCGCTGAAGGGCCACTAACGACTGTACCAGGTCGGCTTGAGCGAGGTCATTCGCTACATCCACAAGCGCATCTGCGAAGATTTCGATGTGTTCGCGATTAGCGTAATCGAGAGTGGTGAAGGTGACCAGAAAGTGCGTCAGCGTCACGGCATCTAAGCTCTCTACCTGGTCCAGGGCCCCCTCGACCATTTTCACAAAGGTACGTCCGTACTGCTTCCCGGCCGCCTGCAATCCTGCCAGCACGTTAACATAATCCTCCGACTGAAAGTCACTGAAGCGTGACTCGGACAACAAAAAGCCGCGCCGAACTGTAGCAAAAGGCATTCCTCTGGTCATGGCCAGCGCTCTCGTGGTCTGGGACACCTCCATGGGACCAAGCTCATCGGCATTCTGGAAGAGTCGCTTGGCAATACGATTCATCGCTTCCGCATTCGAGCATCGAAGCTTCGCCAGTTCAATCAGCGCCAGAGACAACTGAGTGGGACTGAATTCGTCCAAGAGGGGTAGGGCGTTCTTCAGAACTTCACTTATTTTGTGCTCGTCGCGCGTGCCACGATGGACGTTCATGGCGCGCAGAACATCGAGCAAAGTTTCCGGAGATATGGCGTCTGGCTCCGGCACGGCCACTTCCTTTGGTGACGCGTTGATCCCGGCGCGCCGCAGCGTGTCCACAACGAGGCTGGCCTGAAAAGGCGTCAACACACTCTGATCGGATCGCTGAAAGGCGTCAGCAATACCGCGCATCACATCCGCATCTTGCATAATCCTCAGGGTATCGCTGTGGTACGCAAAAGTGCAAATTTGATAAACATCTTGTGCATTGAACGGAATAAGGTTCAGACGAATGCGCTGGAAGATATAATCAAGTGAGGCCGGCCGTTGGGCGTTGGACACCGCAGATGAAAACAAATTCGCTACCGCCAGCGTGGACCCTGCGACGCTTTTGTTCATGTTTACCCGCTCGTCCTATTTTTGTTGCTCCAAGGAGAAGTTATGATATCCTCAGATGCTCTTTGATGTGGCCAGAGAGTGTACCGTTGTGAAACGGGGGAGAAGTAGGGGGATGCAAGTAGAAGCCACGTCTCTTAGCGGGCGGACCCACCGCCAGTCCTGGGTCGTTCCTCGAGAACGGTGGGGTCAGCGAACTCAAAACGCTCGGTACCTTGTTTCGTTTGGGACCGAGAGAGGGAAGATGCGTGGTGGAGGAGAAAAACGTTACCCTAGCGGGGTACTGATGCACCCTCCGCCGGAAGTTAAGCGATAGAGAATATATATGTGTGCTGGCAACGGGGCGCTTCCGCTATGTGTGAATCCCCGTCGTTGCGATGACGCACCTGCATATCACTCGTCGGAGGTAAAGCGATGTCGCGAAAAGGGAAAGGGAAAGGGAAAAGCAAAATACACTCGGGCCAAAAGGCTCCACATAAATATATATATATATATATATTGGTGATGCTGGAGTATTATATATCCATAATTTTAAGCGTGGATGAAACTCACGGGTGAACCCGCGTAGAAGTGCCCACACAATCGTGAGAGGGAAAGAAGAGAGAGAACAACAGGTAAATGGGGAGCGACACAAAAAATATCTTCCGATCAAAAATTTCCCTCGGTCAGTGATACCAGAGTTGCTGCTGTCGGAAGAAAGGAAGGGGGGGAGGTAAGAAGAGAAGGGAATAGCGAATCAAACGGAGGCGCGAAATAGACAAGAGGAAGGTAGAGGAGGGGGGTAATGAGATGGAGAGAATGCACTTCAAAAATTGATCGAAGGTCCACCATGAGGTGTAAACACTTTGGAATATTCGCCAACTGCTAAACTTTCGCCGTGAGTCTTTACATTCCTCCGAAGCATCCGCCTCTTGTCTATTGTCGAGCCATGGGCTAACGCCGAAAGGCGCCTTTGTGGTTGTTCTCCATGTCGAGCTTGAAGGGGGGGGGCGCGCAAAGTTCTGCCTGCACGAGGTCCTCAAAAAGGGCATGAAAAAAAATTATCAATGTGAGGAAGGAAAAGTGATAACGGGAAGAGCGCCAATAGGTGACGTCGGCAGAGTTGTCATGACTGGTCCCGTTTCCTATCCCGTCGAAGCGCAGAAGCGGAACAGAATGCAGGAGCTCGGAGCTTTCGGTAGTCTGCTCAGTCCCAGCCTCTCCGATATCACCTTAGAAAAGGTCTTCCATTGGATCGTAGCTTCCCCCGCGTCTGTGGCGGGACCTCCGGTCAGACTGGTTGAGTTGCGGCTGTTTTTTCTGCTGTGCTTTCGCAAAGATATTCTGCAGAATGGTCTGATCCCTGACATTCAGCTTCATCAGTTCCTTGCGGCATTTGGTGAGCTCCTCTTCGCTGAGAACGGGGACCAGTCCGTGGATAACACTCGCTAGCATTCCCAACCCACGCTTGGTAGCCGCCATTTCGGGTGTGCAATGCTGCAGTAGAAGTTCCACCTGAGCAAAGTTGCGCATCCCCCCTTTCTGAGCTTGAAGGATATGGGCGATGGAAAAGAAATCGTCGGTGAACAGTTGCAGCATTGATAGAGAGACGAGCACACTCTCCAGAGACTCGGCATCGATTGAGGAGGCACGCAGTGAGACCGCATAGGCCAGTGAGACGACGGCTGCCTCTCCCTGTGCAGGGGGATAGGTGGAGAGAAGCTGTAAGATGAAAACAAGCTGTCCAACACTCAGACGTCCTGCATCATTCTCGATTCGCTTCATCAGCGCTCTCATACAATCGGTGCTTAGCTCCATCGGTACCGTAGAGAGCAGATCCATGACACGGTCCACGTGGCGGAAGTCCATCGTGGGGGCGAGTTCAGTGAAACAAGTGATCACGTCCTTTACACTTTCCAGCTGCGATGGGGCGATCAATGTTGCCGCGGACTCAAACATGATCAGTAAGTCCCGCTCCGAAGTCGATCTTTTCCACCGCTCTTTCCAGTTGCGCAGAATAAGCTGAACCGTGGCGGGACGTGATACGTGATACCGCGCCATAGTCACCAACAACGCACGAAGATAAGACACCGAAGATGCGTCTGGCAATTTGCGTACGGCCTGGTCGATTAGCAACGCAACAAGACGCTGCGAAGCCGACGATGTATTTTCTTGGCGCTCCATGGACTGGCAGAGAAGAAATACCTCCTCTGCTGTAAGTTCACGCACATGCTCAAGGAGCTGGTTCACGATGGCGACGAGAGAGTCGCGCGAGTGGAGCTTATGCAGATTGAAGAAGAGATGGCAAAGCTCTCGACGTTGAAGCTGCCCAGCCACCTCACATCCACGGCGCGTCAGTAAAGCAGTCTGTTCGTAATTCATATAATTTATTTTAGCCAAGGCTTTGATCAACTGACACGTCTCTGAGGGCGAAAGTTGTCGAAGGTGCGGTCCCAGGCCAGTTAGATGAGCGTCGATAGCAGCGGCCCGGGCACCGCCAAGGGCTGTGCCGATACCAAGAAGTGCCGGCTCTGCTGTTTGCGGTAGTGAAACAGGGCTGGACGACCCCTCTTTCGGTTGTCGATGGGGGGTTCGCGCATTCGCAGTTCCCAACTTTTTCTCAGTCCCCTTATTTACGTGCGTGGACTGACGTGCCTCATTCGCCATCGCACGATGGTATTCCACCTCCGCCTCATTTATAGCATCCATGATCGCCTTAAAGTACGCCTGCGAGGTGATGGGATGATTTTCAGATGCCAAACGCCCCCTTGCGCCAACGGGGCTCCTGCTTGCTGAAACGCTCTCAGGGTTGCACAACTCTGTTGAAGTCGCCGGATGGTTGTGCGGTAGGACAGCGTCTAGCAACGAAGCCTGAAAAGGTGTAGCACCGTGGCGTAGCTCCTGAAAGCGCGCGGAGAGCGACTGAAGAAGATCAGCGTGCGCCTTGAAGCCAAGCGGATCATTGACATCTTTCACAAGAATGCCTATCTTGTACAGCTCGGCGAGCTCAAAACGCTCGGGATGCCGCGTGCAGTGCTGCAACAGGCGTGCGAGGGTGGGGACCTTTACAGAGGTCTGCTGGAAATAGACGGGGGCGGTTCGCAACCACATGAAGAAGAGAGCAGCTAGGTTTAGCAAGAACAGAGATGAAGGAAAGATACTTGGAGAGACCGAGATGTAAATGTCCTTTGCTCCCTTTCTCGAGGCCTAACATAGTGGGGGGAAGCGTATCGTCTGATCAAGACAACGATTGTGAGTTGGTTATGCAAAGCGATTGCACAGACACACCGATGTACAAACACATGTATGTATGCAGAGCAACAGAGAGAGACACAGGTGGAGGAAGAACCTGAAGAGAGCAGCAAAGAGCAAGCATGAGAGCCAAAGGGAAAAAAGTAATGAGGTGCAAGGGAGAGAGGTCCGAGGGGGGTGGGGGACCACAGTGAGCAAGAAATAAAATGGATGCGTTACCATGAGAAAGCCTAATCCCGTGAAAACGAGCAGCGAATATCCGGCTAACTCTTTATACGTTCGGCACCTGGTCGGATACAGAGCAGGTACGCTTGCACCATCGAGAAAAATAGGGGGTGTCACACACACGTTATGGGCTTTGGGTGAATTCGTTTTCGCTGCAACGACAATTTCTGCAACACCACAGCGTGCGCAATCCATCTCACGTGTCAGAGGGAGAGGGGGCGATGGACAGAATGGGGGGGGGGACGAGAGGATAACCAAGTGAAGACTGACTTCGCTTCTCCGCCTCCGCATCACCTGCTCCACCGCAGGAGAAGACACGTGTGCACAAAAAACGCTCCTTTTCACGAGTCCAAACGCAGAGACGCATTCTCTCCCCTAACGGCAGAGCAGAAACCATCAATTGAAAGGCGGGGCATGCGGTGAGTAGAGAGTAGAGAAAAGGCGTCACTCCCTTCTCCCCCCTCACCTGATATGTTTAGCATAGATTGCTGTTGGGTTTGCCCTTCGCTAGTTATTGCTCCTCGAGTCTCATCATCACCCACAGACGAAACCGAAAAAAAAAACAGCGGAGGGGTGAAAATTTTTATGCAGTGAGCCGTGTGAGGCGACCCCCCCCCCGTTGGCAGAGTCGATGCGGCGTCCTTTCTCGCCTTCCTCTCTTGCTGAACCTCTGACATCTCAGCGTGCCTCTCATCGCACCTTCCCTTTCCAAGGCTCGAAGAGAAGATGACTAGACACCGACACCGGAATATCCACCCAGGGTGGTACGCCACTGCTGGATTCTGCTAAAGCACCGACCTCAATCTCTCGATCTAATTTACTGTCGACATCCGTCACACAGCGCCCATCTGTGAGCGGGTGTGTCGTCACGAGCACCAGAAGCCACGAGGTTATGAAGTAGTGGAAAAAGAACATTACCAGCATTGCCGGAACGGCAACGGCCCAGTAACGGTCGGGATAATAGGTGAGGTGCACACTGTGCAGCACCTCATCCGGCAGGACTGCCCATAACACGTAGACAACAGAAAAGACGGCGATGAGAATGGAGGCGATGAACCCGTTGATGGCAATTTGAGCACGTTGGTTGTCCTCCGTCATGGTGATTGAGGGGGGGGGGAGGGACGGCGTGGCTACGGAGAGTTCTAAGATGACAGAACGGTTGGGAAGGGCAGCAGGGAGAGAGAATAGAGAAGAGGAAAGAAGCCTGGGGACGGGAAGATTGTCCCAAGCAAGGGAGAGCACCATCCTGGATGAGGCAGGAGAACGAATCGACCACACATCCTGGGGGACTGTTGTTCTGAAACGTTGTCGAGAAAAATCTCAGTCTCCCGAGGAGTCTGATCAACCGATTCAAAGCTTTTATTTTTGGAGGGGATAGGGACGAGAGGCGCTGAGTTGTAGGGCTCCTCGAGAACCATCCCATGCGTTTTGTGGCAGTGTGTAACCAAGAGAAGCACTCTCAGCCACTACGAACAGTATAAGGAAAATAAGGGAAGCGGAAAGATGGTATCCCGTGTGCTGAGGGGCGGGACCAAAGCGAGCTGCATGCGTCCGCCCCCCCCCAAGGTGCTCCTGAAGTCCCAATCCTTCCCCGCCACTAAATGCACCCCTCTCGCCCCGCATTTCCATTCCTCACGCTGACCGTGAAGAGACGGTAACGGAAGCTTGCGCCGTGGGTGAGACTGCAAAGCCGGTCACCCCCCCCTCCCCTGAAGCTGCACGTTAATATGCAAAAAAGGAGAGAATTTTTTTCTGTCGCAACTTTCTTCTTCTTAATACGAATCACTTGTTTGGGGTGAATGCGAAGAACTCGGCTTATCTACGGACAGCAGTGGATATGCAAGGAACTTCGCAAGAGAATGTGGTGTACGTGGGTAAGAAGGGTGAAAGGGGGAGGGGGAGAAGGGAGGAAGGAAGAGGGAGAGGGAGCGAACAGCGACAGCATCATTACCAGTCCAAAGATGATAACTGATGTGAACACCGCAAACATCCTTCCTTAGGCTGCGGCATACAGGAGCAGTGTGATATGAGAAATTCAGTGAAAAGTCTACGCCAACACAACTCTACGCAATTTGCTTCTTTCTTTGTTTCTGCGCAGAGGAAAAGAAGGATCCTTCACAGCCTTGATATACAACCACACAGGGCCGAAGCTTCAGAAGCCTTTTCCTCAAAGAGCGAGATATGCGCAGTTCTCTGGAGTCGCCTTGCACGGCATGGGAGGAGTTCTTCCGTCCCCCCTTTTCAGACTTCATGGATGCGGAGAGTCGCGTGTTTGCCCTATAGCAAACCCAAGAGACTGTGTCGTTGACACCATCGAAGTCAACTCGGCTTCAGCGAGCTGTCCTGCGAAGTCACTCTGCGTGGTGAAGGGCACAGACGCGCCGGACTCCAACGTCACGATCGACGTCGCCGTTCGTCGAAGCGCTGCTTCCTCTTCAACAGCATCATTCCACGACGCACTACGCACAGTTACCTGCGCAAGACGATTTGTGCGCTTTCCTCGCTGATGCACGAGCGCCGGCGACGGATTGGGTCCAGAGCCCTGCTGGCGACGCGATAATGCGCGGTAGGGAGAGTTCGAAGGCGAACTGCCGCTGCGAGGCACCAGTGGCAGATTGAGGGTCGCCTTGAGTTGCTCCACCACCCGCTGTTGTTGCTCGAGCACCCTGTACAGCTCCTCTCTGTCCTTCGTGGCTAGTGCAGAGAGGTTAATCCCACTCAGCTGCTGCAGGAGCTCCTGCAGTCGCTCGCTTTCGCGAACGGTGGACGACGATGCACCATCGGCTGGTGCTGGGTTGCGCAGAATTTGACGGCTGGGGCTCGAGGAGCTTAAATCCCGAAGTTGCCCTTCCGCCTGATGCTCTGCTGATATTTGTTGTCGGAGGGTGCCGTTCACTACGCCTTTATCGTTTGCCGGAGCGGTGAGCAACGTGCCAAAATCGTCGGTCGCGCACGATGAGACGCTGGGCGTCACCAGGAGCGTTCTACAAGGCTCACAACTGCTGGAAGCAATTGGGTTTGAGGTATTTTTGTGCTGCCTTGACGAGCCAATGCTGTCCTCCTTGCAAGCAGATGATAAAACGGGGACGATGGAGGGCGGGGGAGCTTGCGCGCCCCCTGCCGAAGCGACAAGCTGCTGCAAATGACTGTTCTCATCGTCGTTTGCATTCAGGGTTGCATCGGGGATTTGTGCAGTATCCTCGGCACGAAAAATATCCTTTGCCTCGTCAGACCTCTTCGGATGCAGTCCCGATGAATCCATTCGCATAGTGGATCGTGGGAGTTTCACTTTTTCATAGGAGCGGATAGGCGACGACACGTCGGAGTTCTCCTCTTCAATAACACAAACGTCCACAGTAGGAAGGAAGGAGCTAGAAACGTCCTGAACCGCGAATTCAGTCTCGCTCGGCGACATCGAAGATGCGTGCGGCGTCATCAGCCTGCGGTGATGTCCTACCTGAACGGGTGCAGTGGAAGCAAATGAGGAGCTTCGTAGCAACATCTCCGCGTTTACGTTGAGCGCAATCTCTCCGAGCATAGGATCGAGTGAGAGACCTACTGGTGGCAGCGAAGCAGACGCTGAGGTGCGGAGGGAAGGGAGGGGATCTTCAACGGCCGTGACGGAGGACATCGGCAATGGGGTACTCACCAACGCTTTGTCATCACCTTCCTGCAGGCGAACCTGGCCCGTGGGCGTTTTAAGTGCACCAAAGCAGTCCTTCACCTCATCCGATGGGCGAAAATTTCCCCGGTGAAGGTTGCGGAGCGTCGCATTTTCCTTCATCGCCTCCAGAGGCGGCCACCTCTCGGATCCCCCGGCTGCGGCAGTCATGTTGGAATTTAAACCACTCGGGAACGGGGACTCCAGCTCGTTCCTCACAGCCGCTACAGCCACTTCTTTGCCTTCTTTCCGGACCCCAAGATGCTGGGAGGCCCTATTTCGCACTACGTACTTGGTGCTCTGGGTAAGCGATGAATTGCCAGACGTTACAGAAATGCCGGCCGCAAGATGCTGATCTCGCAGAGGCGATCCCGTGAATGGAGAATGTCGAGTAGTGATGCGACTACACGTGTCAAGCGCACCATCGATTCGGGAGGACTTTGAAGTTGACTCGTCAGGCGCAAATGTGGAAGCCATGTGAAGCGGAAGAGCCTTGCCAGTAGGGTCAGCAGATTTGCCGCACTTCCGTGGAGAGGTGCGATGTTTCTCTGCGTTTTCTTCCAGCAATGCCTCGACCGCCCGCATGCGTAGCAGCAGTTCCGAGACCGTTGGGGGAGCTGCACCGAGAGGTTGCTCAGCGCGGCCTTGAGATTGTTTATTCACGTTAGCGCCATCTATGATGTCCCCTTCACCAGCGTCTTGTGCGTGCGCGTAAGTATCCACGAGGTGAGACCCCAGAAAAGCTTCTCTAGCCACGGCGCGCTCCGTCCTCTCACTGGGAAGCTGAAGGGATGATGGACGGTGTGTGTATCCTGAAGTAGTAGCTGACGTCTCGTTCTTCGTCGACGTCAGCTGAGGATTATGGCGCGATTGATGTATCATGGGTCGCAGCACTGATGTAGCTGTTTCGATGGACCCATCATGCGTTCTGCTAGAAGATCCCCTTTGATCCGCCTGCGTATGTACCCATTCAATCGAGAAGCGCGTGGAGCTTTCACTGTGGGCAGATCCCATGGTGGTATTGTGGGCTTTCGCTGCGGTTTGCTCGTCTGCAACAGTCTGAATTGAGTGTCCGCCATCATTTTCTAAGCTTCCCTTTCCCGTAGCAGGAGATGGCGCTTTCACGGTGGCTTCTCCGACAGCGAGACTAGTATCTTTGGACCGCACCAACACGCGCTCCGTCGCGCTCTCGGAGGGCTCCCTCTTCTGAAATTGAAAGGCGTCAGGCGGAAACGTATCGTGCATCGATCGACGGAGAAGCAGCAGTGCATCAGAGATGTTGGCGCTCGCTGCACTCTTCATGACAGTCTCCGTGCCCTGATGCAGTTCTCGAGGTTTATGCATCACAAAGTCAGCCGACGTCTCTGAAAGTACATCCGTCAGGCCCTCCTGAAGGCGCATATGTTCCCACCATGCCTCATCAGCACTAACACGTACATCCTCCTCTGCGTTTGTGGCCAAACACGCAAATAGCTCTTGCACAAAACGAAAGAGGTGCAGAGGGAGTGCATTACCACCGAAGGACGCGATCTCCTCTGAGGTCATCAGGGGCCACACACCAAGTGGTTCACAAGCCGCGATAATCGCCCCCCAGTAGCACAGCGTTTGGTAGTGATGCAGAATTTCCGATTGGTCTACTTCGTCGGCGCAAGCAGCCGCAGCGGACTCCGCTCGATGCAGAGCCGTGTCCAGGTCTGACAAAGGAAACCAATTAGGGTAGTAGAACAACATTGCAATGCACAGGCATTCGCCACTTTGTACGATACGAAAGAAATTGCGGTCTGAAGGATGCACCACGTCCTCACAGAAGGGTCCGTACCGCAAGAAAGCATTGAGTGGCGCACACGCGTGCACCCGCACTACGGCGACAGGTTGATTACCATCTTTCTGGAAGGAGTCCGCGATAATCTGCAACCACTCCAGGAGTGCTCCTTCCACACTGGTAGGTGGCGGTCGTACTCCCAAATGCTGCCTTCGAGGGGCAGTAAAGGCTGCCTGGAGGTGCGCAACATGCTGCATCACCGAGTCTACTGTCAGAGCCGTCGCACTATACTGCAGCAGCAGCGAGCGAGAGAGTAAGAGGTGTGCACCCAAATAGAAAGGCATGATCTGCGCCATTCGCTGAGCCAACGCGCGATGACGGCAGAGTCCACTGTCGTCCTTGCTGTCCTGTGGACTCACGGAACCATTTTGTGAGCCGTTTTTGCAGTCGTTTCCCATCTCCAGCGTGGAGGCGAGCTCATCCTCAGCGAGTACACCTTCCGAAAAAAGCCAACGGAGAAGAAGCAGCATTCCCTGTGTTTCGCTTCCGTGGGCTTCGACGGGGCATAACAGCGTTCCTGTGCTGCTCGATGGGCTCACTTCTGCGAGTCGCTGGACATCAAGCTCGCTCGCACCCCCTCGAGACAAACCTTCCTCGATTTCGTCAGCATCGCTGGGAAAACTAACATTCAGGTCTACGCTTGGCTTCGGTTGCACATTTTGTTGAGACTGCTGGTTTGAACGAGGAGTTGCGGAATGAGATGCGTGACGCGAGGTAGTATCGACAACTGCGGTTGCTGCGGCGTGCTGCAGAAACGGATGCATTGTGGGAGGGCAGCCGCCAAGAAGGTGATCGCTTACGAGCAAATAGAGTGCTGCATCTCGGGCAAGCCGAAGCACACCGAAGGGGAGATCGCCCCAATTGCACCCACATGCGAACTGCATGCGACCCAGAACCCTATTCATTTTAGTGGCATCGTTCACAACACTGGGATACAGTTGCTCCACGGTGGGGTCAAGCTGATGGGAAGCGTAGTGCAGCAGCCACCGCATATTCACGGCGTACTCGAGCACATAAGGATCGACAGGAGCGTTGCACATGTGAGAAGGTGTGCCCATGGCGAGTGGAGCACGGAGAGAGAGGGGGGGTGGTGCAGCAGAAAAGCTACGCAGTGCTTTATGGGAGGGGGGACTACCACGAAGGGCGGTGGATCTCTCACGTAGCGCCGGGTTGTGTGCAACGTCCAAACTAAAGCGCCGAAGCACCACCTCCACACACACACACACACACACACACACACACTGGGAGGCCTCACAAAGGCAAAAAAGGAAAGAGGAGATGAGAAAAAGAATGATACTTTCAAGTGCTACAAACTCAAAGCTATCGACGGCGATTCGTCGCGCACTGCCGTTGATTTCCGCGCCGAATGGCAGACAGCATCACTTTGTATTGTATCGACGTTTCAAAAAAAAACAAGAGGAG
This sequence comes from Borovskyia barvae, assembly GCA_030849085.1. Classification (NCBI taxonomy): domain Eukaryota; phylum Euglenozoa; class Kinetoplastea; order Trypanosomatida; family Trypanosomatidae; genus Borovskyia; species Borovskyia barvae. Next base: position 462,210 of record JASAOM010001126.1, on the reverse strand, counting down.
CATCGGTCGGATCACATTGAGAAATCGAGCTGACGTTTCACTGCAAGACATATCCGAACCCTGAACGTGCAGTTGTCAAAGTTATTTGAAAGGCGGTAGGGACAAGAGAGGCCCTCACGTTTTTTCTGAATGTTTGCGTGCGAAAACCGGAAGCCTCGCCCCCTGGGAGGTCGCTCTTGAAAAGGGAGGAGAATGCTACACCCCCGTAATCGTTATGAAATGCTTCAGAGATGCCAAAGCGATGGATGTACCGCCGGAAGATGAGGAGGGGGGGGTAAGTGGGATGGTGAAGGAGCCACAAAGAGGATTTCCACTCCAAAGACGAAAAAAAAGGACGAGATGAATTATGGGGGAATACCCAAATCGAGGAGAATGCGGAGCGGTCAGATCCCACACATTTGCACACTTTCTTGGCGACGATTCACGGTCGTTACACAACCTCACGTGGAAGGTGAAGGGGAATAGGGAAGAGGAGATGTCCGAAGAAGTTAAGGACGCAAAGAGGGAGAGCGAGATATGTGTGCAGTGATACATACATAGCTATTGTCAAAGGACTTCGTAGGCTTCTATGGCGGGGAGTCTCTCACGCCTCCGTGGCGGTGAGGACGGCGGCGGACGTGGGGAACAAGATGTCATCTCCAAAAAAAAAATTTATGCGTGCGCTTCATTCACGCCGGCTATACCACACACCCTCTGCTCTTCCGGCTAACAAAGAAAAGGCACCTCCATTGAATAGAGCCGTCTACGTTGGGCTTGACGCGATATGGCTGTTGTGGTAGTGGTTAGCTCTTGCGTGGCAACAAAGAATACGTATCCAACCATCTATGCGGCGCTGCTCATATCCACCCATCGAAAGAGGAAAAAAAAGGTGGCACCGGACCACCCGTAGCAGAAAGAGATGTATTCAAAGATATCTATTGCTCTACAAGTACATCCATTCGCATCGAACGATATATTTGCATAGGTGAGCGAGAGAGCGAGAGTCAAACGCGGAGGTAAGGTGAGGTGGCACAACGCTGCCTAAGTCGCCCTTCAAGATCGCTGATTTCCTTTCATCAAGCTACTCTCTCAAAATTTCTTGGACAACCAAAACAAAAAAATGAAACAACAGATAGAACTATAAAAGATCGTCCCTGTCACAATGCTGGAGTTCGCCCCACTCTCCTCGTTTCTGGGCAGCACCGTGACGGTCCTGCGAGGAGTTCTGGGGTGTGTGAGCTAGGCTCCACCCTTCAGCGATGGTGTGGAGGCGGTCGGTGCAGCGGACATGGACGTGGAATAGTAGGTGTATGAGGCGTAGCTAGACCCTGTATCGTAACCACTGCCCGAGACACTTCGACCATAGGAAGAGGATGTGAAGAGCCCTCCATCCGATCTCGAGTAGGAGAGAGGTGTGGTGGTGGATCTGTGGGTAGAGTGCCTGCGGCAACGTCGTGGCGCTACCACAGCGTGGAGATGAGACAAGTTGGAATGCTCGGACAGTTGGTGCCTCACGGAGAAAGCGGCGGGAAGGGATTCCATCGTCGTTGAGCCGTCACTTACAGACGTGGACCACATGGAGGATGTCACCGCCGTAAGAGAAGTCGTTACGGTGTGAGCTGGCACCGTGTCGGATCGGTCATCCCGTCTCTTCGGCTGTTGAGGAGGTCGAAGAGGATCATAACTGCTCTTCTCTCTCCCGTACGCGTCAAGTCGACTTAAGACACGATCACGCAGTTCCAAGAAACGCTGCTGCGCCAAGGCTGGAGAATTATAATGAAGAGCAGCATGCCTATGATGCTGATGCCGCCGAGAAATCACTGAATTTTGCGGCACCGAAGCCCCTCGCTTTACCTGGCCCGGCGGAGCGAGGGCATTGTCGGGCCCCGTCCTCGCTGCATCTGCGGTTTCTCTCCTCAAATCTCCCTTTTTCACAGCGGTTGCGGCACCGGAGGAAACCATCACAGAAGGGTCCTCGTATGGTGGCCGTGGCGACGGAAGAGCTGCAGCAGCGCTCTCCCCTGCAGTGATCGTTGTCGTCGAAAAGGAGGCAGCTGATGCCTTTTCAGCATGTGCCCTGGCCATTCTGCTGCCCTGCTCCAAGAGCTCTTCATTTTCCTGGTCGCTTCGGTGATGAATTTCCTTTTGCGAGGTCTCCTCTGAAAGCGGGTAAGGCACCGTGACGGACAGTTCGGGAGAAATAACTGAAGCACACCGGTAGGGCGGCTCTTTCTCCATTTTTTCATAAGGCTCCTTTGTTGACGATGGTGCTACCGTGAAGAGATGATCTGCGGAGGTCAGTTGCGATGTCGCTCGCTTCACTTTTGGTGCCACGATCTCCAGTGGTGTAGCTGCCTCGAAAATCTCATCTTCAACCTGGTAGTGCTCCTCCTGCTCTTGTATGTGCTGCGTAGCCCGTAACACCTGAGCCTCTGCACTGCGCTGCAAGCGCAGCAGTTCTTGGTCGGTCAAATGAGCTGATAATCGCCATTTCACCTCCTCCATGTGTCGATCGACCATATCGTGGCGTAGTTGAGACTCAATCAGGTTTACTTCTGCGTGTAAAGCGTTTAGTTCTTCGGCATTCTGAGTGCGTTGTTGCAGTGCCTCCCAACGCAGCTTCCGCTCTGCCGCTTCTGTAGCTTGTCGTGCCTGCTCCGCTGCCACGTGCACCTGCCAAGAGGAGGAGGAGGCGCTGTACTTGGCTGCCACTCGCGAACGCTGCTGATGGAGAAACACCGCCTCATTTTCGGAGGCGGTCTCAGCCGCCTTCCGAAGAGTCTCCAGCCGCTCAGCCGATTTCTTTGCTTCGTCGCGGCTGCGCTGCAACAGCGAAAGCTCGCGCAATTTTTCAGTGAGAATGACGGGATCGTGTGCGAAATGTGTAGGATATTCAAACGACGGAGAGAAAGTCTCCCAAGCTCGATACGTAGCGATGGCCTCTACCCTGTCTCCATACTCCGAGGATAACACCGCATGAAGTCGGTACGCTTCCTCGATAACGCGCTGCAGTGAGCGCTGCCGCGGCCGCTTGTTGGCGTCTTCCGCAGCTGGGACGGGGACAGACCGCAGTGCACTGCGGACCTCCTCCGCGCTTTGGGCTGCCATCAATCTGGACCTTAGCCGAGTACGCACAAAGGTAAGATGAAAGGCAAACAGCCACAGCGGCGTATTCAGAAAAGCGTGATCCATCATTTGCAGCCACTCGGCACCGGTGAGCACATCGGTGTAAAGCGTCGTCATCAACTCCCACCCCCACACCGCAACTCCTGCACCGATGGTGTCGAGGTGCTGGGCGAGGGCATCGTCGAACAACGTCAGCTGATGTCTTATCTTCATGAGAAGCGTGGCTGGTCCGTGCGGGTGACACGTGAAGAAGTGCTTGCCCCAATTCAGGAAAAACACAAAAGTCAGTTCTAAAGCCGCCTGCGCATCATTACAGCAGAGCAATACCAGCGGGTACACGAGAACGGGAAGATAGGAGGCGAGCGTGAATACCGGTGACGCCCAGCAGAGGCAAGAAAGTGTCAGCTCCACCTCGTCTCGCGTACTACTTTTCGGAATAGGGTAGGGTTCCATCAGCTGGGCTACCGCGATGTGCATCGGCCGGCGAGCGAGTGCCGCAAACTGTGCCAAGGTCTTCTCCTTGGCAGGCAATGCAGCCAGAAAGCGCCAGATCACCGGACGGTATTGATGGGGGAACACACCGTAGGTAAGGAGATGGCTGTGCAGGCGTCGCAGGTTGTGCTGGCAAGAGACGGCGGAGAGCGTGTCACAGAAATGAGAGGACGTCATCCAAGGAGACTCTGTGGACCTTAAGGAAGCATTATCTCTTCGCTGGTCGGATGCGTGATCGGCAAGCGCGGCTGCATCGGGACAGGTGGAGTTCATGTCTATCTCGTTAACGTTTGGCCACGTGACCACAAAGCCGCTTGATGGGATCTCCGTTTCTGGTCGGGAGCCTAGCAGTACTGCCACCGCTTCACTGACGTCCGTGCGCGCCTGGTCGGTAACGCAACGTTCGATGGTGAACGTCGGTGATCCCGACCGACCGGCGGAGATGAACGACTGCGCCACGATCACCGACATCTTCGGCGGACCGCGGCTTCCCTTGCGCCGCCCTGCGGCACCGTTTCGTGAGCTGTCGGAACTCGCTGCGCCGCTCCGCGCCGAGTAGTGTCGCGCGGTAGGAAAGTGCAACAGCCATAATGCATGCTCACGCCACAGGGCGCCAAACGTCGGCCCGGAAGGAATGAAGCTCCAGCGGGAGTGCGGCTGAAAACGGGGACCCGCTAAGCCCGCCGTAGATGGCTCTACAGAGAAAACGAGATGGTTGGTGCTGGGGAGCATCACATGAACAACGCCGGTGCTCATCAAGCAGGCGATACAATCTGCGTGCAGGGCAGAGATTTGCGTAACTGCTGTGGTCTGGGACTCCCTCGAGCAGTTCACAACACCGCTCGGCAACCGCACCATCCCTGTTCCCTTGAGCGTTTCCGCCTCCACAAAGGCGACGGCAGGCTCCCCAGCACGGCTTGCGGTGCATGACGGTACGGCATCAGCGCCGAGGGCAACGAGAGCACCACAGGTCGAAGAGCACCGCACTCGTAAAACAGACGGCGCGGCCACACTTTTGTACAGGCGGAGGGATGTTTCTCGCGGTGGTACCAGCCCATATCCTCCGCCTTCGGGCACCGTCCCGGAGGTTGGTCTCGACCAAAGCGAAACCACCCCGTTGGTTTCTACTGTCAGTAAGAGAGAAGGACGCAGTACGTGCACACCGAGGAAACGGTGCGCCGTTTTGCTCACTTGAGTAGGCAGGCCCAGATCCTCCTGCTGTTGTGTCCGGGTGCATTGAGTGGGCACCGCAGAGCCACAACAAGCGTATCGGGGAGGAGCAAACGAAGGGACTTCTCGCCCCCTTTCAGTCGCAGCAGCACCGCTTGCCTGTACATCTACCATGCGGTGCTGTTGATCAGGTGACGTGGTGACGCGTTCACTTGCCTCTGCATCGCCTTGTGACACGACCGGCTCCCAAACGGCGAACCTGTCTGCACTCATGGTGCAAAAAAGGGCGTCGATGGAGGCACCGGTTACGATACTGCAGATGACCCTCTCATGCATCGTCGCTGCTAGATCGTAGAGGATGGTACCACGCTGCCAATCCACAAAAATTAGTCGATGATCGCCATGAACGAAGATGACGATGGGGCTGGTAAGGTAGCCTGGGCAGAAGGTGGCGCACCGGACCCCGCCACCCTCTTCCTCGACATTCACTAAAAGAAATAGTTTGTTCTCTTGGAGTGAGACTCCATAAGCTCTACCGGCCTGGGTCGCGAAGACGAAGCACGTTTCATCCACGGGATGAAAGGCGACCGAGGTGACAACATTGGTGATGTTCCGAAGCGAGTGAGAAAGCTCGATATCGAGAAAACGTCCATTCGCGTGCAAAGTAGCCGATGTTGCATCACCTCTTCCCCACAGAGGCGCCACCACAGTATTCTCCGACACGTTAACCGACATATGCGCTCGTCAGCGGCTCGGCTATGTGATCGACGAACAGTAGAGCGGGAAGGGAAACTCAGAAGAAAATCCAGGGAGGCGAAGAGAGAAGAATCGGAGGGAGGGAAGCAGGGAATGCCGCCGACACTGAGGAGAAAAGGGCTGCCGTTTTGCGAGAAGAAACACAAATCTCCCACAAACACACCCGAAGAACACCTTTATCATTGACCGTCTACGTTGCGTTGAGCCGCATTGGCTATCTCACCGGATAGTCCTTGTTGCCGATGTCTCCTGTCATGTCGTGAACCTGTAGCAGCTGACACAGCTGCGCTGTTCTGTGATGTGAAAACAAGGAAAAAGATGGCCATTAGCACGTCAGTTGGGACATCAGCACGTTGCATGTGTCATCCGCATTGTCTGCCACGCTAGAAGAGCTGTGGATGAACGATGCTGCCGATGACGCACGTGCGGCGAACAAAGAGACACACCAGCGAGACCCGCTTTCGCATGTTCTCACGCTTCTCGCATCTGCTTAGTCATCCTCAAATGTTGCCAATGTGAACAGAAAGGAGATTCCCTCCTCTCAAGCAGTGGTGCGCAAAGGAAAGAAAGGGGTGGGGAGAGCCGCAACAAACCAATCAAAAGAAAGAGCGTGCATGCCAAAAAGGTTGTATGACCGCAGGATTACTCGTTCCGTGCGTCGCTTCGTATTCCAGCTTTACCGGAAGTACAACGTGAAGAGCCAGCCTCCCCTTTCTTAGTGTTCCACATCAGCTTCTTTATTTCCTCTCTTTCTCCCCCCTCTCATGAGCGGAACGCTGAGGACCAAACATCGCGAAGGTAGCGGCCGTCTTTGTGCATCTGCTCCAGCAGTGCAGCCGCTTCCACGTTCGTGATAGATCTTTCCTGCTGTAGAATTTCACACAAACCTGCATGTACCTCTTTCGCCATGTTATCTGCATCACCACAGACGAAGAGGTGGGCATTCCGTTGAAGGATTAGGTCAGTCAAAGCCGCGCCGCACTCCTCAATTTTGTCCTGCACATAGCATCCTCCATACCAGAACCCGCCATCGTTGGCGTCGCGAGAGAAGGCGACGGTCAGGGAGTGCATCACGCCACTCTCTTCCCATTTAGTTAGCTCATCACAGAAAAGAAAGTCTTCACTGCGACGGCGACAGCCGAAGAAGACGTCGATGCTACCGCACGCCGCGTGGCTGTGGTGATGCACCTCCTCGTACGGGCAGCCGCACAAGCCGCCTTTTGGGCGAGTCGAGCCGGAGAGCCGCTGCCGCTGCGACAGCCACGCCTCCCGCTCCTGCAGAAAGGCCCGAAAGGGGGCGATACCAGTACCTGGCCCGATAAAAATCATGGGAACAAGCGGATCCAGTGGCATGCGCAACAGAGAGGCACGCCGGATAACAAAAGGAATCACAATGCGCCGCTTTGCAAAAATTTGAGTATTGGGACTTACAAGCTGTCGGGCAGCTGTCAGTGGAGGAGTCTGCCGCTCGTTGGCCGCCCTGGTTCCTCCGGTCGCAAAGGATACGTGCGGAAAACCGGCAGCCAAGCAGCACTGTTCGCGCATCCACCTTGTGCAAAGTCCGCTTTCCTCCACTTTGAAACAGATAGAAAGTGTCGAAGGATCTGCTAGGTGTGAGCTGCAGATAGAGTACGGTCGGGGACGCAAGAGCGAAAGGTGCTCCACCACATGACGAAATGGCGGTGCTGCGTTTCCAGCAAGGGCGACGAATTCCTTCAAAATTTCAAGGAGACTTCGAGGGGTGAGACTCGCTCGCAAGGATGCGTACAGCTCCTGCACAGCTTTCTTGGCCGCCGCTGAGCCACAGTGCCCGTCCAGTACCTCGAATAGTATCTTGTGGTTAGCGCTAACGCGGAGATCGACATAGTGCAGAAGTATGGCTCCGCAGCTCGCGGGGAATTCCACTGCGTCATAGAGGGCAGCCATGGGGAAGCTGGAGCACGTCGTGCCTACAACGGTCAGAGGTGGAAAAGCGTCGCAGTACTTCACGCGGAAAAGGCGCAGCAATGCTTCTACCTCCGTTGCATCATTGGAAGGCAGCACAGCGATCGTTTGCCCGGGAGACCACCTTACACCAGAAGTAACCAGAAAATCCAGCTGGATAACTGCATCCCTGACGTTCCCACTCGTGAGCTGCTTCCACGATTGAACCACCCCGTCCACGCGATCCCCCGCGTTTTCTGTGCTGTAAGCCATGCGATCCACCATGGATGACTCCGTGCCGCACTCATACATAGTGGAGGCATCGACGCTGTGACTGCCACCTTCTGCGGAAATCGAACTCTGAGCGTCCTCGCCACCCTCCGCTTCATTACCGTGGTGGCTCTCGTGCTCCTCAGGATAAACGGAGAAATCAATGCCACCGCTGTGAACACCATACACCACCGGGGAATTCGGTTGCTGATGTGAAGCTTCCAGACTCCCCAAAGCATCACGTTGGTGACGAAGGGGTTCTACCGGCACGAAGTCCGAGTTGGTAGCGGCACCGATGCCAAGAAGACCACCCGAAACCCCTCGATTTCGCGGACTCACCGCACGGTGTGGAGGCAGCAGGTGACGCCGGCTCGGAGCATGCTCGGTGGAATGGAAGAGCAGGCTTAGAAAGCGGGTGCTCCACTTTTCCATGTCCCGTTGCGCCCCCGGGGAATCGAAGAGCTCCCCACGGGCGTAGACACGCGTACCACCGAGCGTTTCGATCCGACGATCCAGCTTTCGCGCGGAGTAAAAATGAGGGGATGAGCCCTCGGAAATCGCCAATACGGTGTAGGAGATCGACGCAAACATGTCACGCGGTGCGGAATGCTGACGTATCACGCGCGCGAAGGCACTTCCATTTGGTGGGAACCCCGCATCGTCACCTTCCGCAAGGACGAAGATAATCAAATCGAATTCACCGCGCCAATTCCGCCGTACTAGCTCATTCATCGTGCACACCGTCGGTACCGAAGCGGCCCTGTCACCAAGAAGCTGAGCGAGCGTCTCCACCATCTCTTTCGATGCACTGAAGGGCGGGCAGCTGTACGTCACGAGTATACTTCGTGGAGACCGCCGTGAAGATATATCCAGGCCAGTGGTGGTGGCGATGGGGCACCCTGCCCTAACCTTTCCTTCCATAAAATCGTTTGAACCCGACGCACCTCGTCCGGAGATGGAGAGCGGCGTTTCGATGTCACGTCCAACATCAGGATGAGCCCGCGCCGAGAGGACCGAGTTTGACACGCCCACCTCACTGGCATGGAGCTCCAAAGCGGTGAATAGGACGCTCCGCCACGCCTCAACCGGTGTGACGATAAAGTGGGAGAGGTCCACGATGCCAGCAGCGCACAAGCGATGTCCACCCAACTCTTCCATGCGGCAGTCCAAGCGAACGGCGGCACGACAAAAAGTATTGGGGTTATCGGACGTAGTGATAGAATGCCCAAGGCCCAGCACAGCGAACGATGTTCCACGCAGGAGCTGCGTAGGTTGATCTCTGTCGAGCAGAAATCGAGCGAAGCAACGTGCATTCCTCGGAAAACCACCTGGTGCAGATGGGCTCGTGCTGCAAAGCAACACCACGTTGGTCGTAGAGAGAAAGTTCATCTTGTGAAAACAAGCGAGCGCTGCCACGCGCGACACAAACCTGCGTTCTAAAGCGTCACGGTGAAAATCACGTGCAATAGATTCAGTAATGCCTGTCGAACTCCCGAAAAGAAATAGGACGGACCGGGCCGAGCCACTCATGAGTTGAGCAGGTTGTTTCTGAAAACCACTTACGGCTCTAGGTAAAGTACTTGGACCACCTTGACGACGCATCTGGGTCGCGGTAGCGAGTGGATCATGCTGTTCGGACATATGACGTGGCGGGGACGGTACTATTGGCAGAGCAATCGAAGGCAGAAGGGCCATAGAAGAGAGAACACACTCTGCCCATGGCATTCCGAGTGAATGCAGCTGCGACATGGAAGACATGGTGAGCACCGGGAAAACACGGCTAGCGTGCAGACGAGAAAGCAGTTTAGCCCAGCGAAAAGCCGGATGGGTGACTCGCCGTGGCATCGGGCCCAGGCCAAGCGCAGCGAAACGCACGGACGAGAGAAGATCTGGGCGGTGGGATGAATGGGTGAGAAACTTCTTGAGGCGCCGTCCCCCGTAGGACTGCCCATCCGGACCCCCTTCACAGAAAAGAATCAGATTGGGGTACTCCTGGAATCGAGCACATGGGAAGTCCGCGAAGGAATAGAGCACAGTAGGGAATCCTTTTTCGACGGCGTTGCGCATCACCTCAACCGCAACCGTCTTGGGCATGCCCGCAGAAGAATAAAGAATTGCGACTGGGGTGCGGCACGCCTGTTCTCTGCGAAGGGGGACGACATCCCAGGGAAATAATGCATGAGCCATCTCAGCCGCCGTCGCCACACTGTAAGAAGAATTCGATTCGCCAGACTGCAGCAACGCGGAGCTATTCGTCGGAGGGTCGGCACATGAAGACAAGGCTTGCGCAGTAAAGGGTGCTTCCCCCTGCGCTAACGATGACGCGAGTGTCACCGATCCGCGAGTGCTTCCGGAGAAGCGTGGAAACGGTGTAATAAAAGAGCTGCCCCTAGCGGTGCGGACGTAATGAAGAGCTACGCTTGCGACGTCCTCGGCAGCAGCACTGTCCAGGGTAGGGCCAAGGGTCGCGTTCTCCATGTCAAACCCGTTGGAACCATCATCGGAGGTCACGGCGGCAGGGGTACCCGGCACAGCCAACGGAATGGGAGTACCCGTGACACCGGTAACTTCAAGAGCAAGCTTGCGCTGAGCCTGGATACTTGGCGACGCCATATCGAGATAGGCCGCGCTCGTCGTGGGGTGAACGATGGCACCCCAAAGGTTAGACTCCCAGCATTGCACGATAGAGGCAAGGCTGATGCAGTCCACGTCGGTCAAACCTGTGCAGTGCACCTTTGTCGCCTTTGCCTCTAGTAGGAGAGTCTCCAACTCCAGCGCCGGCGCGTTGAAGTTGGCGCGCTGGGAGGAGCTGTTTATTCCAAGGATTGCGAACTTCACTCCCAGTAATTTGGTGCCGTTCTCCTTAAGCGATTGCACCGCGCGCAGCAGTCGCTGCATCGACTTCGTCAGCACACCAGAGACGATGAACACGAAAGTACCCCGCCGTGGAAACCCTGTTTGACGAAAGCTTCGTATTTCACATATAGAGCTGCGTAGGTGACGTTGGCAGGCAGCATTGGAAACCTCCATTGCGCACCGCTTCACGAAGGAGGACTCTTCCGAGAACATGAAGACGACAGGCGTAAGGAGACCGTGGAGGATTCGATGGGTCGGGCCCGTTCCTTCTCCCTCGCCCGTCTTGTCGCTGAGAAGCGACTCGTCAGTGTTCAACTCATCGGCACCCTTCGTTGCCATTCGTCGTGTATCCGCACCGCTGCGCCGGTTTGACAAATGGTGCGTCACCGATAGACTCTGGCCCGTACCACGTGACTCCACATCATCCGCTGCCCGCGTCGCCCCACTTTCCCATGAGTGCATCTCGATCTGTGGAAAGGCGCTGCCAACCCGCTCGGCGAACAGTTGCTTCACCCTGCGAGACATATATTCAGCGTTCATAACAGCTCCCGGAAGGCTCCCAAGAACACCTGCAACCCAGCGATAAACATCCGCCGCGGAGGAAGCAATACGCGGCATTTCGTCCGTGTGTTGACCTTTGTAGAGCGGGTTCACTCTGACAGCGTCCACCATCGACTTAACTCGAGAATCCAATGTCGCAGCCTGTGTAGCGCTTTCACGTTGGGGAGCGATGATGAGGGTACTAACAAAAGAGATGGACGTAGCGATCATCCAGGCCTGCAAATCTATCGCGTCAGCAGGGATGGCAGAGTCGCTGGTACTGGACCACCAACTCGTAAAGGGACCCCATGGTGGCCGTTGCGATGGTGACGGGAAGCCGCCCTCGCCCGGAAGATCTACTATGCCCTCTGGACTAAGAATGAACAGAAGATTTTTCGACTGCCTTGGGGGGCATGTAGAGGGGCAGAAGAACTGTATGGGGCACAGGTTGGCATTCCCTCCCATTTCTATAATCCTCTCCAAGACGAAGAAGGCTGCGCTGCCGCAAAGCGGAGAAACACTCGAGTACAAAATATCGGTCCCCTGAACCGCTGAGATATCAGCGGTAGCTTGCCTAACTTCCTCTGTGTTTCCTGTCGCTGCCACCGAGCTACTCGCACGCTTCTTGATCGCCGCCCATACACCATCTACCCAAGGCTCCACAACGAGATGCAAACCCCTCCCATCATCTGCCTCGCCGCGAGGACAGCAGCGGACAGCACCAAGCTCCGCCAATTTATTATCGAAAAAGATGCCTGGAGCGCAGAAACTATTGTAGTTGGTATCGCCCAGAGCGAGAACGCAGTACTGTGTTCGGTGGAGTGTTCCACTGGTGTTGCGCAGCCAGCGGCGGAAGCGAGCAGCGTTTTGAGGTGGCTCACCTTCGCCCATGGTACTGCAAACGATCACAACGCAAATAGATTTGGTTCCTTCTTCCTCAAGCTGAGCATCAAACAATCGGCTCGCCACAGCCCGATTCAGCGTCATGCATTCCGCATCGGTGAAACCTTGCGTGGTGGCTGCGTCGTGATGCAGTCGTTTGGCAATGCTCTCTGCATTTCCAGACTCGGAGCCGTAAAGAATATACAGGCGCTCCGCCCTATCAGCATTAGAAGCCTCACCACTCATCGTAATATGTGTAGCTAACCAGGCCAGAGAACGTGAAAAAAAAATTTTACCCTGCCAGCAGCACAAAAGGGGGGAGAGATCACAACGTCGATAAAAAGCGATGGAAGTATTTCCAGAGCATACGCCGCAAACGCGCCTGTGTAAAAACAAAACAAGTTGGCGAATACAATAGCTCAGGTGCAGCACAGCCTGGAACGTAGTTAATGTCAGCGATGATGAAGGCAATCCAACGCCGGCTCTCGGACGCACCCCCACCTGCCTGCGAAACCTTTCTGCTCGCTGCTGGGATTCGCGTCCCGTAGAAATCGAGGACCATCGAATAAACGCTCGCTGGCAACGTTCCACACCAGGCGGACCCAAGATACCAGGGCAAGCCAGGCAGCCTACGGTGCGAAGCAAGTGAAATAGAAGTATCTATACACACACATATATATATATATATATAGCCCGGCAGCGGTGGGTGCTAGTGACGAAATGGGGTGCGTGAGGATGATGCCCGTCAAGATAAATTCCTCGGGTCTCCGTTTCCGGTAAGGCATGCGAGGTTGAGCAGGGATGCTGCGCGAGGCAGGCGAAACACGTGTCACTATTGCCAGAGGCAATTCAAAAAAAAGGAGGTTGGGGTGGACTGCTGTACTGACATCCACCCATGAAAAACAGTTTGGGAACAGAGAAAGCGCGAGTAGGAGGGAAGAAAGGAGAATTATTGGCGGGAAAAGGCATCGGGGGCTCCCGCCATAAGAGGGTGCCGGATCGACAAGTTGACCCGCATAACACACCGTAGGGCAATCCCACGGGTTCTGCAAGAGGACGGGAAACGGTGTAGGGCTTCGCTGCAGAGCTGCACTGCCCTCCTCCTCCTCCTCCTCCTCCAAATCGGGCCATTTCAACACGTCCCACCGCGGATGTCTTGTATTCCCCTCACAAACTCCACTCATATATATATATATATATATATATTCCTGGAGAGATCAAACATCGGCGACGCAGCATCGCTAACGCAACTACCAGTATTCCAGATTGAAGTTTTGAAGTTAATATCTCCTCGATGGAAAGATGCACCTAACGAAAACACGTATCCTCCCCCCAAACACCAATGCTGCTGCTACAGACTGCAAAACAGGAAGCGTGCGGAGGAACAGTTGACTGGAAAAGGACAGCGCGCAATCATTCCGCTACCTTCGCAAGGACCTGAGAAGAAAAGGAAACCCTCACGTCAGCACGCGAAACGCGAAATCGCCGATCATCGAGTTCGTGCACAGAAAAAAGCGAGAGAAGAGCTCTAGTGTACATGACTACCCATCTCACGGTGGGGCAGAAAGCAGCACCGCAACGGAAAAGGTTGGGGTGGGTGAGACTGCATCGCAGCAAGGTCGTGACGGCGGTAGGATCAGCCTCGCCTCACTTTGCTCGTCTTTATCCCTTCGGAGGGCAGGGACCAGCAGGGTGATAGTGAGTCCAACAAGAGAGCAGCAGCTGCGATTCCCAACTCCGGGGCTCTTCTCAGGATGCCACCCACCCGGCTAATTCGTAGCAACGGTGGCAGCACGCCCTTGGCTGAACCCACCGCGCTCCGCTACTCACCCTTCACGATTTCCCATCGACAAAGCGTATGGTGGTTCTACGATGCGACGTACCCCGGCGGTTCAACGTTCCCACAACTTCCCCTTTACCGGGGCCTGCATCTGCACCGGTCAACTTTTCTACACCCAACACAGCACGGTGGTATCGAAATGTGCATTGCGTCTCGTAACAGTGGGGGCACCATCGGTTTTTCCCACGACAGAACGCGCAAGGGGTTTGGCAGGTCAGACAACGCGGTAGATGGGGGTACGCATCACACGTGGTGCGCTGGTATACGCAGCCCGCATTATGGACCACTGCGGCAGGGACCTTTTTCCCCTTCGGTGGAGGGCGATACGTGTCTGCCCCACAGCCACACAACTCTACGGGGGCAGCCTTCTTTTTGCTGGTCGCGGCAGCGTCCTTCTCCTTGGCAGGTAGAGCTGGCGGCATGGATTGACGAGTGAGTACGCTTCGACACAGAAATACGCGAGCGACGAAACCCAATCTATTACGACCCTCAACCACGAAGAGAGAAAGGATGGAGAGATCGAGAGAGATGCAGCAGTCTATACGTTTGCCGATGACTGCGCTATGTTACAGTGCGAACACTCAAAAAGAAAAGTGATGCAGAGATAAGGGGGGGTTCAGATTTAGAGGAGTTGCAAAGCGTCAGTTCTGAAACTGTTAGACACTGCACATCGCCGTAGGCACGTCACCAACGGCCAATGAAGTACAGATGGACGATGAGGACCTCCCTCCAGACGGTCCCAACTATTTAGCGATACACGCTTTTAGAGAAAAGCTTGCTCAACGCATGTCGAGAAATGATTTTATAGGCTCGAGGGGATAAATATCAAAGAGTTTCTCCCTCCCTCCTCCGCTCCTCAACATCACCTAGCTGGCGCGCAGCGCTGAATGGGCTCCTTCTCCTCGGCGAGACTCTCCAGTTCATCCGCTCTTGCCTCTACCTCTACTCGGAGGCTAGGCGAGCTTCTCATACGCGTTTTCGCGGAGAGCAGGAAAGGGGGCGTAATTGTTCGGCAAACAAAAAAATGTCGACCATGAGCTGGAGGCGATTCGCTCATAATAAACGGGGGTACAGTTGATATCAGGAGAGCATGTGCCTTGGACGACAGGGGGGGAGCTTCCGGAGGCAACGCTGGGAAGTCGCCTCAACGTTCTCCGCGCAGAAGAGTGCGTCCCAAGATTTACTTGCATTGATTTAATAGTGTCTTACGCAACCGTTTATTAGGGAAAATCGGAGCTGCATTGTGCCACTGAAAGGCGGGGTGGGTGGGTACCTCTTCAACAAACAGTACTCACCGATGCACGCGGTAGTGGTAGCAAGGAGAGCGCCCCAGATTAAAAACGAGCCCGACACACAAACAAAGAAAAATGGTAGCACCGAATAAAAGCGCGCAACTCCGAAGGGCCTCACATGAAACGTTTTAGAAACAACATTAAACGAGCCCTGGTCGCCAGTGTCCTCGCTCGTTTGGGCTGACCGTCTCCCCCCCCCTTTTGGATCGAATACGTTCGGGTTCCCCCTTGTTCGTGAGCACAGGAGCATTCATTCGTTATCATCGGCGCGATCAACCATGTCACCAAAAAAGCCACCGACACGCCGGCGTCGTTTTTCATACGTGAAGTTGATTTTCTTTCGACGTTCCTCCTTCAACCAACGGGCCGCTGCAGCCCGCTCTCGGTTTTTCTGGCGCTCTGTACGGTACACTTCCATGGAGTCCACCACCTCCTCCGTCTTTGCGAGTGCGTCTTCACGTAAGGTGGAGCAGGAATCCATGAACTTCTCACCTTTCGCAACATCCGCTTTCGGCTTCGATTTCTCTGCTGTTTTTGGTGGCGCAGAAGCACTTGACTTCTGCCTCTTCATATCCTTGGCTTCCTTCGAGGCCTTCGTTGTCGGATCCGATCCATTGCTTTTTTTCATCTTTGCTGTCGTCGCGGCAGAGCTTTGTGGTAGTTGCTTCTGCTTCTTCCTTGTCACCTTCTGAGCGTCTTCATCACTGCTGCTGCTGCTGCTGGTATCACCGTGGTGGCGCTTCGGCGCAATTCCCAGCTTCGCAAATTTTAGTCGTAACGCCTCGCAGTGCTCCTTTCTGGCTGTCTTCTCAGCAGGGGTCTCGTCGTCGTCGCTGTCACTAGAGGAGCCCGGTGAAGACGAATCACAGCTGTCGGGGCTTTGCCCAGTCCTCGACCCCACAGTACTGTCGCTGTCAGCACCACGCCCTTCGATGAGGCGTCGCTCCCGCTCATCCTCCTCATCACGCTCACGGTCGAGATCTCGGAGAGTTCGCAGGTGCCGCTGCTCGGCACGACCACGTAGGCGATCTAGCTCAGCCTCGTCATTCATAAAAGCAATATCCACAAAGTCGATAATGCTATCGGATCCGCTGACGGCTAAGAGGTTGGCATCGTGCGACACACGCATCCGACTGATTCCTTCTTGCCCACGAGTACGGCGTGCGACGTAGTTGCCCTGTTGTTGGGAGCCGCCGCTGCTGCTTTGATGTCCGATTACGCTCGAGTGCGAGTAGGTGAAGTCCCGCGCGCTCAATTGGCAGAGATTGCGACGCACAGGGTACATCTGCAGCACACGCACCAGCCCGTCGCAAGCACCTGTAAGAATAAGATTGTGATTGAAAGCCGTGTTCTCACTATGGAAGGATACAATGGCTTCGCACTCTGATGGGTGGCGGTCCATCACGTCATAGGGTCGCGCCCAAGAGCCGTATTTCCAGATAGGTATACCACCGTGTGGTGTACCACACACGATACTGGGAATAAAGGTGGCGTTGCTGACGCCAGTGCTGTTGATGAATGCGAAGCAGTTTAGCTCGTCCTTACGACGGACACTAAAATCCTTAATTTTACCTGCACGAACGTCGTAGGCACCGAGGCAGGTGTCGCCACTGCTCGAAACGAGCTCCTGCGCATCGGTGAAGTAACACAGTTGCGAGACATAATCGCCGTGCTCATGATAGACGTGTACGGGTTTCCGCTCCCGCATGTCCCAGATGGCGATGAGGCCATCATCGTCCCCCGTCGCAATCATGTTATCATCACAGACGTTCAGAGAGGAAATGCCGTACCGGTGCGGATTCACCGGCTCAGCGGTGCCACGCCGCAGCGTTGTGAGGCCGTTGCCCTTCTCCGCCTTTTTGCGAATTGCGGGGGATGACACGTTTTTTTTATTCATCGCGTTCAGCTTCTTTTTCCCGGCTGTTCCGCGACGCACTTCATCTGGCGGAATGTGAATCACCAGACGAAGGGAGACGCAGTCCATGACCGATATAGAGCGATCACTGCTGGCAGTGACAAGATAGGCACCATCGTCGGTGAACTCCATCGAGGATACACCACCCGCAGGGTGCATCAGCATGTTTTGATGATGATAATTCATGACGACCTCGTCTTCGTTATAATTATTCTTGAAAATCCACGACGAGAAATCATTCTGAAGAGGAATCTTCACCATATCCTCCACATTCTTGCGCTCGTAGATCTCCACTTCGCCTGTGATGAGGCCAGCGGCCAATATTGGAAGCTGGGGATGAAAGCCCATGTCCAGTACTGGTGCAGAGGCCACCACCGCCGCTGGCACCGTGGCTACCGTCTCATCACCCATCAAGAGATCCTCCCTGACATTGCCGAGCTCCATCTTGAGGTATTGAAGGGTTTTCCACGAGATTTAATCACGGAAAAGAGGGTGGCTCAAGAGCCGTGAATCTGGAGGGCGAACACTCAACGTAAACCGAAAAGTAGCATCACCGGTGACAGACGGGAGAAAAGGGAAGAGAGAAGAGCGATGAGGTGCATGGGAATTTCCAGAAGAGCACACACCTACACACCCCAAAAGGGACAAGCATAGCTCCCAACTTCACTGTACTCCAACACGCGAGCACACGAGCGACTGTCTGTATAGGTCAAGACAAGAGAAAGGGAGGACATGTTGGTGGGTCCATCGAAAAAAAAAAAGATCACCTTCCTAATCGAAGGGGCCGAGACAGCAGCATAAGAGAGGTCGGGGAGTTGCAGCCATTAGCGTGATACAGCGGGAGCTGAGAGCCCCTGAGGTATTCAAGCGTCAGTTCGCTCCGAGATCGATGTGCGCAGCACGATTTATTTTTTCCATCCCTAATACGATCGACTCTAAGGAGTGGGAGACAAACACACCCCGGTCCAGTCAAGCGTGTATGTGTGTGTGTGTGTGTGTGCGTGCACGTGCGTACACATCTGGGAAAAGTACTGATGGAAGACGTGAAGAGCTTTTTGTCTGTAGAATGAAGGCGCACCAGAGAAAATTCAGAGCTGCATCGCACCTGCGCGATGCGCTAAGTATTCTCAAAAACGTAGAAGATGTTCAACACAGGGCGTAATGCATATATGTGTGTATATATATATATACCAACTGTATCCAAAACTAAGCTCTCCACGGCGCCTGCGGCTCCGCCTTGAGGAACTCTATTATGCGGTCCGCCACCTTTTTCTGGTACTTCTTTTCCGCAAAGAACCAGTGGCCACCCCCTTGTACCTCCACCACATCAGAAATACCGTCTCGCGGTCGCTGATATTGCCGAATGTACGAACACCAATGATCTGAGTGAAACATGAGGTGCTTTCCTCCGCCGTACATAAATAAAATGGGGATGGGGAGCGGCACGAAGAAACGCTGAGAAACGAGCGGGGCGTAGCTCTTGGCTGGAGGCATTGCCTCCCTGTTACCGGGCAACGTCGTGACATCCGCCGCAAGCAGCGGTTTGGTGGGGAGTCGACGGTAGATCGTCGTCATGGCGGTCGTCATGACGTTTGAAGAAAACTTGCCGCCAGCTACTTCGGTGTTCGAGGGCGAGAAACCCACTTTAGAGGTCGAATTTGCGGGGGAAGCGCGAGGCTTTTCGCCAAGAAGCCACATCACCACCGCCACAACATACAGGAGGAGGACACCGCTCCAGTAACGGAGATAAATCCAGCCTTGCAGCGGTATGGCCCGCACTGGTACGGAGGGGTGTAGGGATAGCAAACAGCTGGGTCTCCGAAGAATGCTTGCAACGGTGGACCGTGGCCGTGTAACTCCGCGCCCCGACGTGCTCTCCTCAGCGTCATCTGAGAAACAAGACTGCGATGCAGGAGCGGTGTGGGCCACTGCGGGGAAGACGACGGCTTGGTAGAAGATACGGCGCTTCCGCGTCTTTCTTCGTTGAACGCAACCAGGGGCCACCTCGGTGGCTTCCGGCCACAGATCCCTCGGCGGTGCAGCATACCCTTCCATGCGAAAGGAGGTCTTCTCGTCCGGTTCCCCCTCCGTTGGATTCGAGCGCTGGAAACTCTTCGCTCCGGTCAGCGCCAGCGGATCATCCGTGACCCACCAGGGCGGATGCTCGTCGCTCGCCCCCGTGTACGGGTCCATCTCCCCACAACACCCAACGCCACTGCGATAGCCTGCAGCGCCAACACCCATGCCTTCCGCCTCCACTCGGGGCAAGTCCGCTCCTTTGGTGTACGATGAGGAGACTACGCGGCCCCCATCAAGCGAACCTTTCCTTTCGCAGAAGTCCCCTTGAGGAATGGCACCACCACCGTCTCCAACGTCATCACAGTTCCGTAGAGGGTGATCATCAGCGCTATTGGAGACGCTAGAATCCTCTGAAAAAAGCCCTTCAAATAAGGAGTGGCGGCGAGAACGGCCTGAATGAAAGCCTCTTCGGCGGGACTTACCCACCCTATTGAGCCCCTCTCCCTTACCATCAGTATCGAGGTGCTGATGAGGCGCCATAAAGAGGCTTGGAGACTTTCCCACAGGATGACCTGACCTGACTTCCCGTCGTCGGAGAGACTGGTTGGGACTTTTCTCTGTGTAAGCAACCAGCACGATTTTTAATCCCTTCCACGAGTGCTGCGAGGAAGTTCGTGGTCTACCCCAGCTGTCATCTCCCCCAGCGCCTCGAGCAACGGAGGGAAAAGCAGGGGCTTGAGGACTTCCTTTCGATTCCCACGTCTGCGCAGGCAGTGACGCTTGGACGGCCACGCGGTTCTCGACGGCGAAAGGGTGGAGCGCATAGAAATCTGCGTTGATCGAATGGTTGAGCACCTCCATGGTTGGGTTCGCGACAATCTGCGGGTCGTAGGAGTAGGATGGTCGACCTGCGAAGCGCACCAGACACCCTAGAAGCCATTGCGCTAGACGGCGGGGAATGAAAAGATCGCAGACGATCAGGAAAAATTGATACGTCACAATGAACAGCCCTTTCCAGAGGTCGGCGCGTTGAGCAGGTTTCGAGTTCCGTCGGCGGCGAATGGCGTACTGCGATGCGAGAGAGCGCCTCTTGGAGTGGGCAGGTGGGCTGCTGGGCCGATGGAGCGATGCCACAGCGCGAGGACAGTCGACCTCGACGCTCGCGGAGACTCCGTGAGCCACCGTGACGGGGGATTTGGGAGCACTGTCTCCCCAAGTGCTTTGAGAGGTGGCAGAAATTGACGGGTGCTTCGAGGGATACGACACCACGGATGGCAGAGTAACCCGCTCCTCTGCCCTGGCGTGCCCAAACGTAGGTGGTGGTGAGGTATGTCGTCCTGGTGCTACCAGCGCCGACAACCTATTCACTTCTGTCGAAGAGGAGTTTGCTGGGCCTCCCAGCTTCCCACCAGGCTGCCGACCAGCTAGCAGGCTACACATCCATTCCACATGAGTGGCGTCACGTTCGAAAACGTAGCCTCCCACGTCCAGCGCGACCATACGAGAGAAAAGGCTTGGGCGTGCAAGAAAAAGCTCGTAGGCCAGCATGCAGCCCCAATCGTGGGCGATTATCGTGGGACGGAGATGCGTGTTCGGCATCTGGTGAGCGGATACGGCATCCAAATGTCCCCCAGCGGTTTTAGGCCGGCAGTCCTCCCCAGCGTGCGAGGCTTGCGTTGCAGGGTGGTTGTCTGTAGCCGGCAAGACGACGTCCGGGCAGAAATTACACGTCTCCATCGCCGTGTCCACCGCAATCTCCAAGAGTGCGACGAGATCTTGAAAGCTGTGACCTTTCCAAGTCGTGTTGAACGGCTCTAAAAGAGGGTTGTGGTGGGGTACTCCGAGAGATTGCAAGGGCACCGCACCACGCGCGCTGCCTGTGTGGGGGAGCGACCCGCCCACACTGGTGGAAGATAATATTCGAAAAGGCCATAGACCACAAAGCCTCGAAAAGGCAGTGGTTTTTGAGTGGCTTGAGGCGTCCCTCCCTCTCTGTCCGCGCTTTCCCGACTGGTTGACGGCCCACCGTTCGCGCAGCTCCTGAAAAAACGGATGCTCGTCGTCAAAGCCAGGGAGAGTGAGGCCGACGATGCGAAAATCAGAGGCCAAGGCGGCCATCAAATTATCTCGGAAAACATCGCAGGTGTCAGGCCACCCCGCAATAAAAATGATAGTTGGCTTACTAAGGTTGCCCGAGATTTGAATATTCATGATGCTAGGCCCGAAAACGTTGCCAGGGCTAGTCGTACGGAAGTGAATCGCACAAGGGCGGGCTTCACGCGGATCAGTGACACGTCAGCGGTGAGGAGTACAGAAGGCCGTGACCCGTGAATTGCAACAGCGCATTATTTTTCGACAGAGTAAGAGTCGTCTAGCGTTACTGCAAGAAAGAAACAGTAAGAGAGGACACCAACAAAGGGAAAATACGAACCTTTTCGTGAAAAGATTTTTTTGCAAACGAATAGGTCTCGCGATGCAAAACGACTTAGCAGAGAGGGTGCATTCAGAGACCCTGAGCACTGCAGCTTGCGGAGAATGGTGGAGGACGAGCGGGTGGGCCTCGAATGGATCACGAGAGATCGAAGGCACGGGCAGGGGATGGGGAATGAGGGGGGGTGACAATATTCAACAAATAGCATGTACACGGAGAGCTCCTGTAAGTGGTATGAGCCCGCTCTTGCTCGCTAGGGAGAGAAAATCACGCCGGGTGAAGCAGGAAAAAAAGGAGACAGTGAAGAATGTGGTTGAAGCGAGAGAGAGAGACAGAAGAAGTACCTAAGGGGGGAGGGGAGGTGAGGGAACGTGGCCATTCAAGCAAGGCGTCACAAGAGTGAGGCGGGAAGGGTAAAGCAATTCTGAAAAGAGGGAAAGGCATTACACGGTCCATTCGTTGTGCTCTGGCAAAGAAAGTCCGTGCATCATTTGATCAGCTGCACACGCGATAATATGTGCGATTTGAACTTGAGCGATTGGGCGCGTCACACCGTACGAAGCGCTACTTGGCAGAACTTACCAGCACGCTAAAAAAGAAAACCTTCAAAAGAATTCAGAATCGTGGTAGAAGAGGGTGGATATGTTTGCGCCTCATGGGCGAGCGAAATGCAATTTTTTTTACCGAAAAGAAACGACGGCTAAGAAAGAGGGATTAAAAAGAGAGAGGAGAAGGAAGAGTAGCCATCATCCACCTCTGCCTAACCCGGTCGACTGCGCAATACCTAGGTGATGCTTCATCTCGAAGGGTTGAAGGGAACTACAGCGAACGGCAACAACAAAAATTAGTGTTGAACGAGAAAAACTCGCGCGTGAGGCACAGCTGTCACCAAAACAATGCACCAATAACTCCGATCGATGGGGATGAGAAAAGACGGTTGTGATGGTAGGCACCTCTAAAGGTTACCCGTTCGACCCCACACACCCCGCAGAGGCTCCGCTGACCGATGGAGGAGAGACAGAGGAGGGAGGAAAAGCCCCACTGGTGGTGGTGGTGGGGGGGAGAAGAGTAGACAGCGGGAAAGAAAAAGCTCGAAAAAGGCTGGCGGTGCAGCAACACCTGCAGAAGAGGAAAAAAAGCAACATGAAAAAGACAAGAAGGAAAGCGCCACGTAAAAGGCAGGAAGAGGATCCCGTCCTTGGAGTCCTCGTACCTACCGCTTACTCGCCCCATTTCGCCTCGAATGTTTGTCCCTAGTGCTCATAATTAACTTTCAGGGCTCGTAGCGCTCTCGTTTCACTCGTTTTCTTCTCTTAAAATTCTTTTCTCATTGCTTTACTCGATACAACAGAAGAAGACTTCAACAATACTCACCAAACAGCTGCAACGCCGCTCTCAACGCATTACACCAAAGTCCCTCTCTTCGCTTTTTGTTCTCCGTAGAGGACTAGCGCTCGGGGTGCGAGACGGGGAAGATCATCCCTTCAGCACCGACGCGAAAAAAGAGTCACGGAAGGCGTAAGAAAGTCAGTGGGGGAGGGATAGATAAAACATTGAAAACACCCCCACACACACGCGCACTGTAGACTGAGCAGCTGCATGTCGAGGAATGAGGTAACGAAACTCTTCAAGGTACCGGCGTCCCCGATCAGCGAACCACCATCGGTGACCACTTTGAAAGTTTCACAAGACCAGTGGATATAAACCAGAGCAAAAAAAAAGAAGGCAGCGACATTGATAAACAATAATGAACAAAACACTCATCTTGATATCATGAAAATTTTTTGCTGACGAGAGAACGCATGCGGCGAGTTATGATGGAAACCAAAAAACAAAAAGTGGTGGGCTATCATAGTCTTCCAACGCCCACTGCTGACTATACTGGAAGACCTATGATTTTCCTCACTTGTATCTCGGCTGAGATTGCGAAGGTGTGGCATTCTGTGTTGCTCCTTGCAGATGCACTGGGACCTGCAAGGGAGATGCTATCACGTAGGTTCCATCGGCAGAGATCTGATACGTGATGGCACCACCTGGCGTTACTGAAGAAGTGGGGTAGACAGCCTGCTGCTGCTGAAGGGTAGAGCTCGCGGCCATGTAGTGAACGCTGGGTGAAGGCTGCACGACGGCGCCGTTGTCGAGCATAAACATCGGCGTGTTGTACTGAACTGGGTAGAGCGCCATCTGGCCATCTGGTGTACGCACAAGCATCATCACGGGTTCCTGTTGCTGCTGATGCTGCTGCAGCGGGACCGAACCTGGGTTGGCCGAGAGAACTGAAAAAGAAGAACCACCCATGGTGCTAGAGTTCATCACCATCTGCGCGTTAGGCGAGTTTGCGTGAAGCGAAGCAGAGGTGAGGTTAGCGAGGGAATTCAGTCCCTCGCTCCCAACTCGACCAGCATTCATGGGATTGCTGTGATGAGCCGCCTCGCTTCCTGCACCGGCATCGAAAAGGGCTGAGCTCTGTGAGGTGCTCAGGTTCGCACTGGGGGCAGTAAACAGAGAATGAGACAAGGATGCATCCTGGACCATGCCCGTTGGAGAAAGCAAAATCCTTTGAGCTTGGTGATGATTCAGGGCTCGATTATGTCTCGCGTTGTGCTCTTTCGGCGAGTTGTGGTTGGATTCCGTCCGTTTCTCCTCGTGCGACAGGCGTTGCGAGGCTACACTCTGGGTTGACGTCTTGCTCGACATCTGCGAGGGATACGGGGGTGGGCTGTTGGGAGCCGGCCCATTCGTCGTGGAAGCAACACTCGGGCGTGTGGAGAAGACATGAAGGGCTGAGGGATTTCGGGGCTGAGCGACGTCGATCCCACCGATCGGGATGAGGCTCACCTTGTTTGTAAAAGCGGCTTCATTTTTATGATCATCGAGCACGCTAGTTTCCATGGGCACCCATTCTGGCGCCGAAGGGACCGCCTGAAATTTAGGCGGTGATGTGGAAAGCGTCGGGTCTGCGGGTTGGAAACGCACGGCAGCGGGCATCGTTTCATGTATCTGCATCACCGCACTGAAGGCCGAGAGAGGTGCATTCAGAGAAGGAGGTTCGGTCCTCATGCTTTCCTGAATACCATCGCAGTGGCTGGACTGCATCGGCGCTCGTGAGCTCTCTGGTGTCTCAGAGTGGAAAAAGGAAGCGGGAAGGCGTCGATATCCTTCATTGGATGCCGCAGAGCTGCATTGGTCATCATCATCATAGAAGCCCCCACCAGCCGAGTAGTCGACTTTCTGTTTGAGAAAGTTGAGCACACGGTCGAGGTCGTAACTCTCATCTGCCTCCTCCGATTCCCCTGGCTGACCAAATATGGCGTTTTCGGCACCCTTTTTGCCCGCCTCCCTTGATGCTGTCTCTTCTTCACCTTTAAAGATGTCTGCAACACTTTTGACTGACTTCTCCTCCGGCGATGCAGGTGTTCCAGAACGCGAGTTCTGCAGCCCCCGCCACGCCCAATGCAGTGTCTCTTGCGGTCTCGCCTCCACGCTGTCGACATGATTCGGTGTTTTTTCGCGCGCCCTACTCGCCTCGACCGACTTCCCGGCGTGCGGGATTGAGTGCGAACCTCCCGGGGTGTCTGGGATGGGTACGGCTGCCACCAGAGAAGGCGGCAAAGAGCAAGCGGCAGGTGACCGATCTGCAGTGCTCAGTCGACCAACGGCCGTGGCCGACGAGCCACTGCGAATACTTTTCGTCAGCGCCTCCCGGTAATCAGCCGAAAGGGGTGCCACAATCGCACGACTTTGATTCTCTCCCGCACTGGCCGTCCTGCCGCTTCCATCTGGTGCTTCGCGAGTCGTACTCGTCGTTCGAAACGGTAACAAACCGATCGCAGCGAGGTCGTACCGTGGCTTTGGTAACTGAAAAGGGACTGTTGCACCAGGGGGTTGGCCTGTTGGCTTCAGGCTCAATGGAACAGAAGTGGGAGAGGGCTTCCCCTTTTGCCCAACCAGGTTTTGAGATGGCGGGGTCAGGCCGATCCTCGACGCTGTATCCAAACTGGTGCTTCTCACGTCTCTGGCAGCGGCCGTCTCTATCTTTGCGTCCTGCACTGCTCTGCCGCCCTTTGTATCATCTTTGCAGTTCTTTGGTGAAGATATGGTCGTTTCTGCTGAGGTTTTCGTGGAGGGTTGCAGCTCTTCGGCACATGATTGTGAAAGCGACAGCTCCGCTGCGGTCGTCCCCATGACAACGGCTGCAGCTTTCGGTGCCTCCTTTCCATTGAGCTCCACTATCGGTTTGCTAACTGGCGTTACCAGCTGCAGCTTCTGTACTGGTGCTTCTTCTTCATCGTTTTCGTGTTGTTGCGTTCTCGGAGCAGACCCAGCGGCGGAACTTGTCGAAGCAGACGAGCGCAACAACTTCGCCTTTTCGCGTTCGCGCTCTCGTCGCCTCTCTCGTCGGTCACGTCGACTTTCCTTTAGGGCCTCCACCGCTGCTGACATCGCCGAAGACGATCCACGGCATCCAGAGAGGTCAGCCGCCTCCCGCCGTGAACCGGATACCGTTTCCCAGCTCAGCTCTGAGTGCGACATCGTCGATGCCGCGTTCTCGGCTGTACTCCCCTCCAATAGCTCGTCAGAAAAACGCTCTTCTTTGTCCGCCGTACCCTTCGCCAATGTCACGGGTTGCTCCAAAGCCCTTGCAATGCCTCCGGAATATACCGTAGAGCCACTCCTGTGGATCGTGGATACTGCGCCATTTCTTTCTGCGGACTCCTGTTGAGGCGCATCGACCACATCCACGGGTAACTGTGGTGATTCAGCCTTTTGAGTTAATGACTCGGACTTTTTCACAGGTGTAGCCGCAGTCGCTTGTGGGGGCGGCGCTGCATCTCCCACAGGCACCGGAGGCTCAGCAGCTGCATCCGGATGGGATCGCAGAGGCGAAGCGCCACTGGCACTGGTGGGTTCTTCAACATCATCGCACACGATCACCGTCTGAAGAGACTTGCGCGAGGGCTCGTGCGTCGCCAAGGGCTCTTTACTTGAGAGCAACACAGGATTAGTTTCCTCGTCCGTTTCCCTTTTCGTTACTTCCACTTCGGTATGTTGAGGGATCGTGTCTGGTGCAGCCGCTTTGGTCGATGTTATATCAGTCGGATCCCCACTGCAACCAGAAGTCTTGCCGGTGTTGCGGCCGTTGCTTGGTTTCACCGCTACAGCCTTGGCAGGTGACTCGGTGCGGTCTAGAGAGGGCAGGGCGAACAGATTATCAGGGCTTCGCAGGGTTTTTTCTGTGTCGGTGAGGGTAGAAGACGGCGGTGGTGTAACCGCTCGACAGTCGTTGGTGGGCGCATCGGGAACACTGGCCGCACCGTACTCTACCTTGGAGGGTGAAGTGGAAAGAACGGCCGCATCGCGTTTGGTGCTCGCAGTAGCTGAAAACGGTGTTGGATGGCCCAGTGGTGCTGAACTGCGGACGACAGCGCTTGCAGTGACGCCGCTTGTCGCGGTTTGGATGGGAAGCGAGGCACGTGATCTTTCACCAATGACCGCCCGCACGGCTGTAGGTAGGAGCAACATCGTTCCCAGCACCACTACGTTAAAATGTAAGATCTGTGCCCCCTCCTCGCCCACGCCCTTCCCTATGAGGTGCCAGAAATTGAGAATACACTTACTAGTAAAGCCAAGTGTATCCAGCTCGTTCGGCTGGTGCCCATACTGAATCGGGTGCGCAGCGTTCGGCCACGACGCCTGCGACGTGGACTGGTGTGGATCCAACACTAACGTCGTTCCAGTTCCATGCCCCGTCTCTACTCGCTGAAACAAATATGTCCCCATCATGAGGACCCACATGTAGAGGTAAGCACTTCCTCCCGCCTTCCCTCGCCCGCACCGAGCAGCCATGAAGATGAGCAACGCAGCGGCCTGCACTGCATTCGATAAAAAGGCAAGCCCACTCCACGGGACCATGTGAGCGAGTGCAACTGCCGTTACAATGTAGAAACCAACATAGACCACTGTATCTTTACATGCACGCACGGGGGAGGTTGCCCAGCCGCTCCCCAATAGCCAAGGCACCAACATCAGTAACCCTAACACGCCAAAAAGAGAAACCCCACAGGCATTTTCCATCATTACCAACGCCAACCACACCATCACACCAAAGAAGAAAAAGAAATCAATAAAATAAAAGTATTCATCACGGAGCCACCTACAACGCTGCCAAACCGCACACGCAACGGGATAGTCACTGCATAGGCACATGATGCGCTGCGGTAGGGAAAATACACTGTGAACCAGCAGACGCCGAACATCATCGAGGAGTAGCGTTTCGGCGAACAGCATCGTGAGACAAAGAGAGGCGGCGTAAGCGGACATCACCCGATGCAGTGGAGTCCGTAGACGCATGACAGACATCATCGCGTCATCCATCTCATAAAAGGGGCCCAGCTGTATAAACACGAACGCACACGCTACGGCCACCACCGCCAACGAGCGGATCGAATACAGGGGCAGCCACCCCAGCACGTTGGCGGCGAAGGTGGCCACAGCTAGTCGTTGCAACGTAACGATGTCCATCGTGGTAATCATCAACACAAACCAGAAAGTCTGCTCAACGAGAAAGGCGGAGGGTGAGTAGAAGCTGCTGTACACGTAGGACCGCAGCGACTCTTGTTGCGGCAGGTGGTGGGTTCGCCGACCGAGGAGATAGCGTACCAAATTTCCGCTTATGTAAGAGACAGAGGATACCGACACACCTGCGCCTCCAGATCCCTGAGCAACCCCGATGGACACCGTAGTGCCGCCGTTGGCGGTCGCACTCAGTATCTGCCGCCGCGCTGCCTGGCTTCCCGGCAGACCGGACGCCCCAGATCCCCCATTTCCCGCCCCGGTACCCCCGTCCACTGTCGACCAGTCCAGTGAATCTGGAGATAAAAATCCTGAGTAGAACAGGTTCCATCCCAGCTGCTCCTGCGTCACTTGAGACAGGTGCGAGGCGCAAAACAAGATCTCACTCATCAACGGTGACGCACCATTCATGATATTCTTGAGTTGGCGAGAGTAGGCAGCGAACGCCAAAACTGTGAGAACAGAAAAAAGATGGCAGAACAGCATTAAGAAGTTCTGCGGACCAATGGAACCCTCACTAATAAGTGCAGGAGCGGCAGATATCTCGGTTGGTAGAACGAAACGCTCCTCAATTGTCGAGCCCACGTCCAGAAGGATGTCGCTGACAGGACTACACCAGCGCTCCAGCAGTTCCTCCCAAGAATCACCATGTTGCCTGCCGTTGCAGTCAGCAGAGTCGGTCACCTCTGGAGTGCTAGCTTTTCGTCGATCTACATCAGCGGCGTTCCCCAAGCTGGAGGTATTTCCCTCCGCGATGCTGTTCGCAGTCAACGCGCTGGAGTGCCGTCGCCCACGTCGCATCGTTACAGTGGTGGAGAAGCACCCCTGCTCTTTTAGCACCAGCCAGCCCCCTTTTTGCACTACCCAACGCCTGCGTGACGACGTTCTCCGTTAAAAAGTAACTCCTTCGCCCTTTTCTCTTCTGCTGCTGTTGCGCTTGTGCGTGTAGGTGTGGCTGTGGGCGTGCCCGCACAGCGACTAGGAAGACGATGTCCTAATAAACAGAAAAGAGCACGTGTGTATGAATGTGATGGGGGGGTGAAGGGAGAGAGGCAATGGCGCACACCGAGCGACAACAAGAGGAGAGGGGAGGGAGAAGAAACACTGGTAGAAGCAGAAGAAGAAAGGAACGCTAAAAGAGTGGGGGAGGGGAAGGGAAAGGAGGAAAAACAACCGGTCTTCTCCACAGACACACACTCTGACTTTCGAAAACCAACAATAGTATCAATAATAAACGGAAAGGAACACGGTGATAAAATCCGAACGGAACTGGCCTTTTTTTTTTAGTGGCTAGAAAAAAATAATGAAGACGGACGGAATGCCTCTCACTTCGCCCTTTTCGGGGGATGAGGGGCGATATCCTCGGGGTTGGGTGACGCAGACCGATTTAACCTGCCCTCTACCCGTGTATGCGGCGGGCGGACCTTATGCTTGTGCGGATATGAGCCTCGCGTGCTTCACCTCGGCATCCCCGAATATCCGCTACCTCTCTTAGAAGCGACCGTACCCAGGTGGGGAGCTCGTAATTTTCGCGAAGAAAGTCTTGAGTGGACGGTGCCTTTAAAAAAAAAATCCTGATGAAGAATCAGGCAAATGCAGATGAGCGGAAACGCCAAGGAAGCCGCACAGGAATCCAGCGATTCAGACGCGTCACACAAACACACACACACAAACGGGGAAGGAGGAGGAGAGGAAGGAGAAATCGGGAGCGAGAAACAATGGGGAATAAACGTTTCCGAATTTTTTCCCAAACCAAAGAAAAAGAGGCAACCTGGAACAGAAAACACAAAAGATAGCGAATCGATCCCACCTGAAGTGAAACGAAAAAAAATGCAGCAAACACACGTAAAAATAAAATAAAATCAAAGAGGAAACAATGTGAAGGGGGGTGCCGGGAAAGGAGAAGGAATTACGTCAGCGCGAACACAGAAAAAAAACTCGGCTAATAGATACCCTACGTGTGCTACCGGGAGCTATACCCACAGATTGCTGTTACCGGTTTTATCTCCCTTTTCCTGCGTTTGTGTGTGTGTGTGTGTGTATTAGCGTGTGCGTACTACTAGAGGTTTTTGAAGTGGTACCTCAGGTGCGCGCGGCGCGAGTAAGAAAATGGGTTGCAATGCTTCCACCCTCCCTGCCTTTCCCTCCACACACACGCGCGCGCACGAAAATGGAGGTAAAAATGAAAATTAGGTAAAGGGGAGGGGGAGCGTAGAAAGAGGAAGCTGTCAGACACCACCACACACACTCACAGGCAGAGAAAAGGAAGACACGAAGCGATGGAACGGGCAGAGCAGAAAACAAACCAGCTGTAATAAGCAGATTTGTCTTTTATTTCGAATATGCTCAACGATCAATCTCTGTATCTCAAGGCAACACGTTTCGAGGAAGGAAAGAGAGAGGGAAAAGACACAGAGCGACAGCACACAAACGCGAGAGAGCGAGAGAAAAAAAAATATGTTTTCCTCCCTAATGGTCCGCGCACTGATCACACCTTCACAGACAAGAGAAGTTAATCTGTGGAGTTGCGGAGAGGAGATGGAGCTGTCAAGCCCACACAGCGTGATTGATTTCGTATAACGCTGCGGTCACGTATCCGAAAAGCACCTTATCTGTACTTCCCTTGAGACTCTATACGATCTTTTGCAAGATTTTTGTGGTGAGACAACGGGGGGGGGGGGGTAAGAGGACTGAGAGTGAATCAAAAGAGAAAAACAATCAATAAACCACATACACGGAATAAGATACGTAAAGTACGGCACACGTAACACAGACAGTAACGCACACACACCCAAAGACGGATCCCACAAGCGCACTTGAGGGAGGGAACACAATGAACGCACGTGCAACGGTAAACAAGCCTCCTCAGTGCGGGTTTTTCGCAATATCTCCTTTTAGCGCTGTACCCCCGAGCAAAAAAGCCAGCTAAGACAATAAAAAGCGGGAGCAGAAAGGGGTACAGAACAAAGCACCCGAGGTTCGAGCCCAACCAGCTCTCCAATTTTTTTCCAAGCAGTACAGAGTCCCCTCCTTCTTTCGACTTTTAACGCAGTAGGACAAAAACGAATCACGATGCCTTTGGAAAGGACAAAAAGGCCAGCATGCAAAGAGAGCGCAATAATTTTAAGGAACGGAGCAGAGGGAAGAGCCAAGTGCCTCGATGATGAGGAAAAGACTAGCGTAGAGCTTGTCGATCACGACGAACCCCCCCCCCTCTCACAACGCCTCGTACACTGCTGGGAGTGAGAGGGAAGGATACTGTGAGACAAATTCCACTCTTCGATTACCTCGCACCGATATCGCCAAGCTGGAGGAGCACGACACGATGCGGCACGAAATGAAATCCACCACGCCCACCGACTTCCACTTGTTCTCTCTTTTCAAACTACCGCGAAAAGGGGGCAGGTGCGAAAGATGCTGTGGCAATCTCCCTCAAAAGGAAGAAAAAACGAGGTCCAGCCAGGAAAGAACGACGTGCGAGAGTGATCTCCCGCTTCCTTTCTTCGTGTGTCTTTTTTTTTCAGAAATGGCCCACACCGCCCTCGCTGTTCTCGTTGACAACGCACACTTTTGTCAAATCGATGTGCGGGACGCGTTCTCCCTCTTCCCTCGCTCTCTTTTCCACGGGAGGCGGGGCTGGGGTTTGTGGAGGGGGGGGGGAAGTGGAGAAAAAAGCTTCCGCCGGAGTTCTTTTTTGTGTACGCGTAAGCAAGTGAAAGCGCGCGGACAGAAGACCGCTGCCTAACGAGCCCTGAACGATCGAAAAAATGCTTGGCGGAGTCTTTAATTTTTCTCTCCTCCACCCACACAGGTTAGCAGAGCGGTTCCACGAAGGGAAAGCGGGGGGTGAAGGAGGGTATTGCGTCGTCAGTTCACTTGAAAGGATATCGTTGAAAGGGGGGGAGAGAAAAGGCCGTACTGGCCTTCTCAAAGATCTTTTTTTCTGCCTTTAGCAACTAGAAAAAGGGGGGTGCTGCCCCTTCTCCCACACCCCGTCGATGAGCCTCAAGAATTCGGTCACAGTTTTAGTGGAGAGCAGAGAGAGCCTCCTCTACCCAAAGAGCCTAGCACTGCTTTTTAGCGCAGTTCTTAACAGCCAATACGAAACGAATATATATATATATATATATAGATATATGAGTGCCACTCAAAGGTGAAGTTAGAGATGCTGTTCGAGGAATGCTTCAGAGCGGTTTCAAGTTTTGAACGGTCAAAGTGTGAGAAACTGAAAGGGAAAGGAAGCGAGAGAGAAGAGAAGCTGGTGGAAATCGGGTTGCGCGTTCACCCTTTCAAGTGTAGTGTGTGTGGTTGTGTATCGATGTGTATCATACACGCTGAAGCCCACAGCGTATAGAAACGAGGGAAGAGTCGGGAGAGGGTCTCGTGCAAACAGAAAAAAAAGAAAAAGTGACAGCGCTCTTCAGCCCTCTGCGATGACAGCGCATTTTGACAGGGAAGAGCGAGAATAGAGAGAAGGTAAAGTGAGTTGGGAAAAGATGACCAAGCGTCACATCAATAAGCACGATTCAACAGGGAAGCAGAGGAGAAACAGATGGCAGTTTTGTTTTTCGGAGGGAAAAAAGGACTGCTTAAGAGCGGAGCATGGTTTAGCTTCCCTATTTTCTGTCGGTGTATGTGTTTGTATGCTCGAGCGTTACTTGCAGAACACTTGGTGAACATTTTAAAGATCAAAACTCATTGGCGGAAGCGCAAATGTGTAAGAGAATGCGAGCACAGCAGGCTATATCTCCAACGACCATAGGTGCCTCAGGAATCGCTCATCACACAATGTTCCACAGTGCAACGAGTTACCACCTTTCTTTTTCGATTGAACTTTCTCTCATCGGCGGGGACATTG
Source organism: Borovskyia barvae (assembly GCA_030849085.1). Taxonomy (NCBI): domain Eukaryota; phylum Euglenozoa; class Kinetoplastea; order Trypanosomatida; family Trypanosomatidae; genus Borovskyia; species Borovskyia barvae. The sequence goes on along the minus strand of JASAOM010001126.1, from coordinate 429,288 downwards.
TCGTCAGACGTACCCTGACACGCTAGCAGCAGGATGCCACGATACTTTTTTGCCAGCGAAAGGGTATCGCTTTAGGAGCCACAGAGTGCTGGCGACGGCTACCAGGATATTCGCAGGCTCCGCTGTGGTCATTGAGAAACGAAGATGTCGATATCTACCAGAGATGCGTTCACGAGAATATATATATACCAGTCAAGTAAGTTCGTTGTTTGGTAGCTAACCGAGAATCCGTTCGGAGGAAAGGAGCATTGAAGTCCAACGAGACCCATTCAACGGAGGACGCCCTCTTCCCCCCCCCGCTCCCTCTCCTTCGCTTTTCCCTTTTTGTCCTTCTCCTTCTGCTTCGATCGGCCCTACTTCTCACACGTTCCCGGTTGTTGCAGCTACACCACTTTAAAAAAAACGTTTCGCAGGCGGGGACGGACGAGCGTGAAGCTTTGAGCGCCAGACACAACGATTCGGACGACGTGCATCGTTAGCTTCCCACGTGATGACACTGTGTTTTCCACTTTGCCCTTCCCACCGCACAATAGCACCGAGGTCTGATTCTTTCACAAGAGCACCACCCACCGCATCATAACAACGACGAGCCTCTGGAGGAGCACACCTGACGCGTAGAAAAAATCTCAAAAAACAGAGAGGCATCCCGCGTAGAAAAAGAGTTACAGCGGCGTCAATGATGACGACAGTGCGATCGGTCCGTCACCATCGAGAGGAGTATCCGAGATCGTGAGATAAAGGGAAATGAAGCTGCCACAGAACGAGCCACTCGGAAGGATATTTGCAAGCAAACTGGTACGTTTTATACGTTTCACATCTTGTGAGTCCTCGTACCACCGCCCGTTAGTAAGGCATCAGTCGGCTGTCGAAAAGGACGAAAAGGGGCAGCCTAAAATACCTCTCGATGAAAACAGACAACACTGAAGCAACCAACTAAGGAGAAGGGGCTTAACCCATCAACCATATCTTGTGTGGGCCACTATCCTTAACACGTTTTTAAAACACCGGTTGGCGGCACCAACGCGCTTGACGTCCGGTAGGGCCAAGACGAAGGGTAGAAATCATCGTGCCCCAACCCCGTTCCACAAGCACACGCCCCCCCCGTCTTTCCTTCCCGATGGTTCGGAGCATCACCTCGCCATCCTACGGCGACTTCTCGATTTCGTCAATGGTGCGCAAGAGATGCTTGACACGGTACTCACCTTTGAGAACCTGTGCTTTGAGACGAGCATTCTCTTCTCTCAGCTCATCTCGCTGAGCTCGAATTGTTTCACACTCCTCTCGGTCTTCGCTCATCAGCTTCAACAATTCACGCAGACGAGCTTCGAGGTCGTGGCTTCCTGCAGCGGCTCCACCTCCAGCAAGTTTCTCCCTCAGCACTTGCAGTTGCTTTTCGGCGCTAGTGGCGCGCTTCTCGAGCTGCGCTACCTGTGCCTCCATTGATTTGTGCGAAGAGACGTTTGCAGCACCTCTACTGATTCTCGAGGCCGCTAAGAAAGGGCCACCACGCCGGAAAATTCGAAGGAATACGGACGTCTTTATGTTTATTCGCCTCGTTGCTCCTTTTTTATGATTTAGCGCGAACTCACGTGTATTTGTGTCGTCGGATTCGACAATTCTAAGATTTTAATTGTAGGAGGCACACACCGATGAGCGGGGGTCGGGGACGTTTCGTTGCGTTTAGCCAGATCTTTAAACGCCCCCTCAACGGAGAGGAGGAGAAGGAAGGGAGAAAGAAGAAAGGGAGAAGTGAAGATGCATCAGCAGGTCAGTGTGACGATGTGCCACCCCACCAAAGAAGTCGGTCTCCTTGACAGGGTCCGGGGAAAGGGCGAAGGGTGCAGCAACAGAGTCTATACACATACTTACACACCCATCTATCCGAGATATGACGCATTTTTGTTCGGCCTCACAGTCGTAGAGACGTGCTCCAGGAGAGCAGTTGTGAGCATATGATCTAGATGCACGTCTCTCCTAACAATAGGCTTTACCCCCGGATCTGTCCGCCGGAGCGAGACGACCTCCTACTAGACGAAGAACAGGCTGCGGGCACTTCGATTCCCCAATTGAATTGTCAGTACATCCTGATGGCACCTCGAGGTGGCTGATCTAAACGGAGGGGCAGGGGGTATTACAGTGAGGTAGGGTAGGTGGAGAAATCGACAGCTGGAAGAGCGTTCAGACACAGAAATTGACCATTAAAGCAATGCATTTCGAGAGGGGAGGAGGAAAGGCTGTGAATACCCAGAATAGACTGCTGAGAAGGTAGAAGCGCCGTAGTATCGTTCTGTGTTGATAATTTTTTTTTAGAACGCTACGTAATCGGCCTCCCCCCCCCATTACATATCCCTCCGCAGTTTTGCCCTCAGCCGTAGAGGAGGAAAATTCAAACAGACTCCTATAGAATTCAGTATACATTTATATCCAAACAAAAAAGGATGTCAACTCGTGAGTCTGATGGTTAGCCAACACCATAGCGAAAGGAACTTGGAAACACAAATAAAAGGTTTCATGTAGAAATCAGGTCAGCGATCCAATTCTGAGGCCCTGTTCCCCCAAATATGCAGCGCTACCCTATCTCTGCTTCCATTCCTCGTCCCTCTCACACATTATACGAAGAAAAATAAGAGAGAATTCTCGACAAAAGCAAGCTTTGAAGAAACTTTCTCTTTACTTGTTCTTATCTCCTGAGGGAAGAGAGAAAGCAAGTCCCTCTGCCGTGCAGCCGCTCTCCCGGCAGTGCTTCTTCCCTTTCCCCCTCCAAATAGTTGACGCAACGCTTTTCTTCTTTCCCTACAAGAAAGGAAGAACCGAAAAAAAAATACAGCGCACAACCTCTCCCTCTTCCCCCCCCCCACACACACAACGAAAGCAAAGATGGAGAATAAGCAACTGAACTCGAAGGAAATGTGAAGCTGGTGACTTTTTTGCACAACGTGGAGGGGGGGTTACCATTTGCGAAGGGTACACCGGACTCTTGGAGACGCGAAAAGATGGATGTGGTGCACGCAACCGTTCACCGTTCCGAAAAGGAGGTGTAAAGGGAGAAGAGAACAAGCGAGATCCCAGCAGAACGAATCGACTGCCCAAAGGAGGCGAAGTCCATCAAGTCTGCAGCTTCGTCTCCCATGAGGCGAGCTTTTGGAAAAAAATGAGGGGGGAAAGGCAGGGTACCCGTGGGTTTGGAATGGAAACCCCTGAAGGGGAGGAAGGGAATACAGGGAGGAGGAGATGACGCTACGAGCTAAGATTCGCTACCCTTAGCTCAACTCAGTCTCCAGGCATCCCCCTTGAACCAATACGCTCTGAGTTCAGTCACCCCTCCGCCATCTTTTTGCCTTTTGAAGCTTTCGTGATATATCAAGGTGGGTTTCATTTTTGCTGCTCCATCAGCATTTGCCGCGCTTCTTCCACGATAAGCTGCAGCTCTGTCAGCGTGAGCTCCGTAAAACTTTTCTGTCGCGTGACCAGAAGTTCCCGGACAAACCCCCGCGTATTCGCGTGCGGCGGATCTGATCCATTTGGTGAGAAGTTCGGTGCAGACGCTGCGTGCTGAAGAGGGAAAACGGAGTGCACACCTTGCACTACCTCGGCTCGAGGTACCACCACGTTCGTGGACACCACCGTACCCCGGGGAGGAGACTTTAAAGCGACTTTTCCTGTTTCTGCCTTCGTGCGAGAATCCTCTAGCGATTCTTGCGGCTGGCTCGAAGGGATCGGCTTTGGTCCGGACGAGCCAGACTCTCCGGCTAGTGGGGTTAATCCTCGATTTGCCCACCCGAACAAGACATCAAGAATAGTGGGCGACTCGTTCTCCAGGGCAGCGGTGGCGCCCGGCAACACGGCTGCGCCGCCCGGCACGTTATCGCTCCGCGATCCGTTGGCGCATCGGCGTGCATATGACGCCTGCCGAACGGAAGGGAGCAAATCCTTTTCTGTCAAGCGCGGTGCCTTAGGTGGACCCTGTAAGACGCCGGGGAGACGCGGTGAGGGACCCGTGAGCGCCCCGATACTGCAGGAGCCCCCGCTTTGGCGCGCCAGCGACTCGCCCTGTGCCTGGGGCGGCCCTGTAAAGCCTGGGCGGCGGTCTGGAGCCGTCATTCGACCTTTTTCATCGCAGTGCAACCAGAAGGTAATGGAGGATTGTAAGGTGGCCAGGCAATAGGACTCCTCTGCGGACATGAGTGCAGGGTTGCGAAACTTTTCGATGTACTGCACGTTCTGCACGAAGCTCAGCGGCCGTGCGCGCAGAACCAAAAGGAGAAAGCACGGCAAGAATTCATCAGCGCCGAAAGCAAGGGCACCTTCACCATTCGATGCATTGGGCGATTTAGCTGATGGGCTCCGTTGGGTGGAAGCCTCACGTCGCCGGCGCAGAATGTCGCTCACCGCGAGGCTCAGCAACTCACAAGCCCGCATCCCGCACCGCAACTTTTCCCTCGGCGAACGAAAAAAATCCATTCCATCCAGCTCGAACATCGCCTGACCCCACACATGGTGACGCTCCACATCGGGTAGCGCCTCCAGGAGGTCAGGCGCCATGTTTTCCTGCCGCAGCAGTTTGCTCTGAAGTAGCTCGTTCTTCCGCCTCTCCTCTTCGCTAACGTTGTGCAGTTGATGATACAATCGCGAAGTCACATAGCGCTCAATGCCTTCTTTCAGGACTGTGATGGGTCCCTTCGTGCTCGGCAAGCGAGGCGTCTTGTGAATCAAGGTATGGCACTGCTCGATGAACTTGTTGTACCGCACGTTACTCAAAATTGGCTGCTGCAGTCGCTGGTTGTGCGAAACAAACTCACTCAACATCCTTGCCAGCGGCTCCGCCGATCGCAGCGCCATCAAGCGCTCGAATTCGTCGTAGAAAATTTCGTTATCTGCCGCAACAACGCGTCGGTAGTCTTTAATACATTCAGGACTGTACTCATGGCGGAGAATATTCGTATGCACTGCGTCCGATTGAGCCGATGTGGTCAGTGTAGAGGTCGTGGTAAGGCCAACATGGACCTTCCCACTAGGCGGTTGGGAAGGCATTGCTACCGATGGGGAGGCTCTCTTCTCTGAAGTCGACCCGCATGTTCGTGTCGTTTCGGGCCCTACTGTCTGGTGCACATCCGCGCAGGTAAGGGGAGGGGGGTTTGACGCTCTACGACCGGCCTCTCTCACGTTTTTGTGATTCCCCATGGTTGGGTGACGTACAGCAGCACTCGAGTCGCCCACTTGGAGAGACTTACTGCGCTGCCGTTGCCGCTCGCTGATGTGCGTGTACTTTCTCACGTACGGGGTCAGATCGGGATCTTCTAGCGGCTCATCGGTGAAATCCTCTACGATGACCGTTTCACCCGCTGATAGGTCACTGGCGACACTCCGGCTCGCATCAGAACCGCTCGAGGACCTCTTACTACCGGGCCCCGGGATCATACCCAGAAGGTCCGGCGAGGTCGTGCCAGGCGCGACGGTTTTGTTGCGATTATGCACTTCTACACCGGCAGCACCACCCATCAAATAGGAAATCTCTGAGGACGGTTCGTGCGTACCGAGATCACAGCTTTGGGGCGGAGGGCTCGCCTTCAGCGACGCCGTCGTCAGCTGCCGCAAAGAGTCGACAATATAGCTCAACTCGCCCGTATCCATGAGCGGTTCCTCAATGATAAATAATTGTAGGGTAGACGGGTGAAAGGCTACCGCCTCACCTCGCGTCGTGACGGCGGGGCCGGCTCCACTGGGGGTGGACATAGTGGTCGCCGCTGTCGACGGCAGAATCGGATCGGCGTCGGCCAAGACAGCCACGCGTCCAATACGACCGAAACGCTTGACGTGGTCGAGGTCGTCCGCAAAGGCTCCGCGTTGACCACACAAATTTGTGAATTCCAAATTGCCGATTCCATCGAAGTGCACGAGGTGGTGTTCTAGGAAACGCCGCATTACCGCAGTAAAGGCGTTGGCCTTTTCGGGTGGGTAAGTCGGGCCGGTATGTGCGGATACGCCATGTGCGGTCACTGTTGACGCTCGTGTCGTCCCCGCCCCAGCTCCGGGCCGAGGACTCTCACTGAAGAGAGCAGAGATGTCGGACGCCGCTGACGTTGCAGGCGATGTGGAGGACGTTCGTGGGGAGGCTGAGAAGAAAGGTGCCACATGTGTGGACACCAAAGAACTCTGCCGTGGGACGAGCAGTGCTTCACAGGGCTTTGTGATTTCCAGCGAGTAGAGGCTACCACCCGGCAATACGCTCTGCAGGAGAACATTGTGATGCAGTTCAAAGTGCTTCACTGAATCCCGTGCCTTTATAGATGCCATTCTGGTGACACTCGCCGCCCACGAGCGAGCGAGCTGGGGAAGAGCCTGATGGCAGGCGCGGGAGAATGGCGGAGACAGACCAATCAGTGCTGTAGGAGCAAAGAAATGGGATGAACCCAGAAGAGGATGAGGATCGTGCGTATATGAGTGTCCTCAGGGAAAGAGGGGGCAGAGGGTAGCGGATAATCAGAATAGAAGGCGTCAGCAAGATCAGTGATCGCGTTTTATAGATTTGAAAATTCTCTCCTACAGTTTGCGAGGATATCAACGGCTACCTGCGCAGGAGCACGTCGGGAAAGCAAGAGCACTACTGTTGGACACACACAGAGAGAGAGAGAGAGAAAGAGGCAGACAGAAGGGAGAAGAAAGCGAAAAAAAGCGTGTCTAACAAAGTAACGAAAGAACGGGGACGGGGGAAATGTTGCAGACCGTGCGAAAGGAGAGAGAGAGAGCGTAGGAAAGGAAGAGGAAAGGAAGGAGAGGACGCCGAAACTCGCTACAGTATTAAAAACGCAGGAAGTCGAATCAGAGCAAAAATGAAAGCAGACGAGGCGAGAAGAGGAAAAAGACGCAAAAAGAAAGTGAAACAAGTGCAGGCCCAAGCAACGAGAATAAAATGATGTGTGTGTGTGTGTGTGTGGCGGCACAACGAAGGAAGGGGTAGAGGGTGAGGAGGGTGGGAGAATAAATAAAAAATGGGTGCGCTGTCTGCTATCGTGGCAGGGACGTTCTTCCACGGATGGAAAGCGGAAAAAAAAGAAAAAAAGATTTTGACGTGAACGCACGCACTCCCGTGCTGCTCCTTTTGCGAGGTAGGTACGTAAGAGCTCAACGCCTCGAATAGCCTGCTAGTGACTTCCGTGATGTAAGCAAGGGGATTGAGAAAAAGGAAAGGGAGGAGGAGGAAGAGAAGGAAAATCAACGCAAAGAGCGCGGCAACTGGACCTACCTTCACGACTAGAACAATGTTGCAGCAGCTGCTGCGCGTGAGGAAGAACAGGAGGGGAGCCGAGGCTCAGTTAGCGACAACGCTGAACAAGACGTTGTGAAGCTGCAGGGATAGCAGCGAAAAGGGAGAAAAGAAAACAAGTGCACTGGCCGCGGCTTGCTCCTGAATCGAATTTCGTCGGGGAGGTTGCGGTTCCAGTGTCGACGGAAGACGGTCTTGGCAAGCGTCAAAGCGTTCGATTCACGTCGATAGGCGAAGACAAGAGAAACTTTTCTGTGCCCTCGAATCTTTTCATGCCGAGGGGCCCAGAGAGAGACGCGTTTGCACAACACAAAAACACAGAGACACAGAGTGAAAAAAATACATATACAGAAAATAGTTCGCTGAAATCTGTGGCGAGGTGATGCACAATGATAGTCCTCTCGGACCTATCACCAAACGTGGTCGTAGTACCCAAGAGACCGTCGACCGCCCTGGACGAACGATCAGCAGCTATCCCTGTTGTACGTATGGAGGGAAATCAAGAATCGAGAGAGCGTGAGGCAGAGGGAGGCAGCAGAAGAAGAAAGTGGGGAGATGAAGAAAGGATACATAATGAAGTGTACTTGTGGACGTCTATGCATATGTGTCGGCACCGAAAGGAAACCAGAGGGACCACATCCGCTTCATTGCCCTTTCCGATCGGGAGGGAAATACGAAAAACACACAAGCAGATGTATAGATGCCCTAACAGGGGGCAAAGTGAAGAGGGGGCCCTCCTCCAGCGGTGAAAATCTCCCATTAGTTCGTTTCTAAAGTTCCATGCCAAGAGGGGAGCCATCTAGAGAACACACAAAAAGAGAGGTCAACGTAGCCGTTGTTCCTCCTCCCCTCCCCCCCCTTTCCTCAATTCATCCTCAAACCCCACACCTCGAACACACGAGAAAGAAAAAAGAAGGGCGCTGAGGTGGTGGGGGAAGGGAGAGTACGTTAAAGAGGAGCGACGATCGTATCCAGAGCACCACCAGAAATTCGAGGACGTTTTCGTGTGTGCTTCCAGCGGCACCGTAGAGAACCGATATGCGCATTCCGCAAGTGTACACATTTGCGATAGCGCAACGATAGATTTATCAGCTGTCGTTGGTTTCCTCTTTGGCTCGTATCTTGATCCTATGGCCCAATACTGACGTAAGAGCAGAAGCGAACACATCGGCAACCACCACGAAATGCCTATTGAGAAGGAAAAGGGAGAAGGGGAAGCTTACCACAAGGCGGATTATGCGCTTAAAGGAAACACAATATATATATGATGTAAAAAATGAGATGAGGAGGATGAAGTGACCGAGCGATGGTCGCATCGGAAGATCCGCGAAAGCCCAGGTTGCTGCAAGAGGATCATACGAAGGCACATCAGGAACGCAAAATATACACGTGGCACACACATACACACAAAAAAAGAGGGGTAGCATCGATAAAAATGGACTTCTGATGTTCGCGTGACTGTTTCCGTCTCTTCCCGTTCCGCTACTGTGATATATTTTTCGCCGTGAAGAAGGTTTCTGTACGACGGCAGAGGAAAATGTGCTGTTCTCCCCAGAGGATGCCCTCGCGAGGGCATCGGGCATCTCTCTATATATTTTCTCCTCAAAAAGGAGAACCTCGCAGAGGAAAAGAGCGCGTACTGTAGCGATAATCGCCCCACCGTCCATCCGTATGCATCCCTTCTCAAGCTCTAGTCACCACTACCACCCCCTTCTCATTTCCTTCTCTTAAGAAACAGGTACGGTTAATGTTATTCTTTGCCTTTCGCCTTGGAGGCGCTACTGCCAACCTTCTTCGCCACCCCGTTCGCCCAATGCGACGTCAGATCGATCTTGAACTCAGCCGATTGGACGCCGAAGAGTTTCAGCAGCTGCGCGGCTTCTGCACTTAGCGTGTCGCCGGGTTCGCACACGGTAGTGTCTTGCAGTAGTACAATGATTCCTCGGTCCAGCTTGATAGGAAGTCCCAGCTTCGCCAGATGGTCGAACATGCTGTGCGGAAACTGTGGTAGCGGGCCAGCCTTGAGTACCAACGACTCGGTGGCCGTCTGCCCGGTGCGTGCGTAGACCGGCGCGCCGACCGTACCAAAGTATTCCTTGACCTCCTTCTTGCTCAGATTGGTGAAGAGCAGCCCGCACAGACCCGTGAGAAAGGGAGAAAGTTTGTGAAGGTTCTCCTTCTGCGCACTCTCCTGATCACGACCGATGGCAATCATCATCAGCTTGTTGTTCCCAAGAAAGATACGACTATCCCCCGCACGCTCCTCACGAATCTGCTGTAGAATGTTTGTGCGAATGTTGTGCAACTGGAACGTGTAGACATCAGAATAGGTCTCCAACGCCTCACGGATACGCTCGATCAACTTATCCTTGTCTCCGCGGGTCTTCGCCTGCGTTTTGGTGAGCGGGACCACCTTGGCGCGCTTTGACTTTGGCATGCTTCGCTACGACTTTGCTTTTCGAAGCGGTGATCGTGGCGCCCAACAACAATGGAAAAGCCGCTGCTGAATTCTTTGCGGATATGGGATGAGGCGTGAAGGGGGGGGAGGGAAGATGGGGTAGACGAGGGAGTCAACGGTAGACTGCTCTGACGTGAAGCAATCTGATACGTGGGCTAGTGACTTCGTGTGTCGCGCTGGTGGATGCGTATATCCCCTGAGGACTGCTCAGAGGAAGAGGAAACAAAAGGGAAAAAAGGGGGCATCGCCGTTTTCAAGAGGGGAAGAAGTGTTGTTTCGAGAGGGGTAATGCGAAGAAGGACGAATGTGCAGGAGAGCGAAGACCATGAGAAAGCGACCAGCAGAAAGGAAGAGGCAACGCAGTGGATGAGGGAGAGTTGTAGCAGAAAGGCGAAAGGCAAGACAAATGTGTTTCGTGAAGCGGTGCAGTGTCCCGAATTCGACCGAAACGGTATACGAGGTGTGCCACCGCACTTGAATATCCCCGAGTGGACGATGTCGACCTCAGCGACTACTATCCAGAGGAAACGCTCTCATTTCGATGAGAAATATAACATACCCCCCCCACACACACACACACACAGTCCTACGTACGAGCATACCCGTGCGGAAGGAGCGTCGGAGTAGCGCATGAGATGTTGTTTTTCAGACCGGTATATACGAGGACAGGAAGAATCATGAAAGGAAGGGAAATAAAAGAAGGCAAGCGGGAAGAAGAAAAGAGTGTGCGGTGCCACGCGCTGGGATTCATCGACTCGAGTTTCCAACTCCTCCAACCTATCCACGCGGAGCGAAACTTCACAAGCACAGGCACCTAGCTGAGTGGTAGATGCAAAAAAAAAGGGGGGGAGTCAGGTACGAGGAGAAAGCAAAACGGTCGTCGTCCTGCTCTCTTTGCTCATTGGAAAACTATAAAAAAGGAAGATTCGATCCAGGGGGAGGGGGGGGAGGGGGGACAACTGGAGAAACCTCCTGAAAAGGGAGGACAGAAAGGCAAGAGGAAGAGTGGGAGCCCCCTCCCACACGAAACCAAGTGGGAAAAATTAACATGGAAGTCGTTCACGCAAGAGATATTTGTGTGGCGAGGTCAGAGAAAAGGGATAAAGATAGGATGCCTCCCTCGAAATATGAAAAGCTGCCGAATTCTCGTAATAACATCTCTCTCTTCATATATATATATATATATATATGTACAGATACGCACGGCAGGGCAGAACAATATAAGAAACTTGGGGAGCCACGGGAGCTTCAGTGAGAGAAGCGTCATAAAAGAAAGAGGGAGAAAGCCTCATACGTCATGCGCATACTCCTTCCTCACGTCCGAAACACGAAAACCTGCGGTCATTGCAAGCGCCGTCTTTTTCTCTGTTTCCTCCCGTTCATGTCTGTGTGTGTGTGTGTGTTAGTGTGTGTACTTTCTCTCTCTCTTGTCATATCAAGCAACCCTCGCGTGCCCCATTTCGCCGATTTTCCTTCCTTCGTCTTCGGCGTTGTGGTCCCCTTCTTTCCATCTTTCTCAAAAAAAAAAGGAGCACAACGTGTGCGTTTTTGTGTGTACCCGAACCCGTTCATCGATATCGTCCGAATATCCGAGCGCCAAACTCGTAAATGTAGGCGGTCGTGGAAAATTCGCTGTCTTGCGGCCACCGGTGTTGGCCAGCCTTGACGCGAACCATCTCTACCTGGTTCGTCCCATACTCATCTCGGGGAATGAGAGCACGGTGCTGCGAGGTGGTGTGTGGTGGTGGCGGCGGCAGATGACCATGGTGTTTCCCATGTCTGCCGTAATCACCTCCGATGGGATGCTCAGGGTGGGGATGGGGATGAGGATGATGGTGCGGATGAGGATGGGGATGGGGATGGTGGTGAGGGTGGTGGTGAGGGCGAGGACGGGGAAGTCGTTCCGTGAGAGTGCGCTCGTCTTTTTCGTGGTGCTCCACATTTTCATCGATAATGTGAGGACCGTCGGCGCCGTCAACCTTCCGATGCTTCCTGGGGTGGTGCCGGTTTCGAGGACTCAGATGCTTGTCGGGATTTGGAGCCTCGTGTTTTTGCCCGTGCGTTCGGCTCTTCTGCATTCCGAGAGTTGCCGCGAGCTCCTCTAGAGACGCTCCTGGAATTGTTCTGGCTTCTGGTTTCAGCTCCTCATGAAGATCTTGTTCCGCAGCACGCTTGGCCTCAGGTAATACGTCGGCCCTCCCCGGGAACGCTGGGCTCACTACGCCATTGTCGACCTTATCTGGGGCGGCCGCCCAGTTTTCGCCTGCAGTGCGACAGTGTTCGTAAAGAGTATTCGTATATGTCTCCGTGGAGAGAGTCGTATTCGTATCACCACTGCAGCCATTTCGCTCGGCCCATGCCTTGAAATTATCTTCCTGTGAGGGGAATCCCAGAAAGCCGTTGCCGCCCCACGGCACCATGACATCGGCGGTACCGTGCACCATAAGCACACTCGCCCTTTTCGTGGATGCAGCTCGGTGAAGTGCCGCCGTGCAGGCAGCCAAGCCTTCCGCGTTGCCGGGTCTCATTTCCACAACACCGCCAACGGAAGCGACAGCGCGAAACAGGTCAGGCGCTTCGCAGGCGAGTACCTCAGCGAGCATACCTCCGTTACTGAAACCAACCGCCATCACCCGCTCCCTGTCCACGCACAGGGCCTGCGAAAGTTCAGCGACAACTTGTTTAGCCAGCGCAACGTCGTTCGGTTGATCCCCTGAGAAACCGCAGCACGTTCCGGAGTTCCACGCGGTGCCAATACTTCCTTTCGACCCGCAGACACTGGCAATCACGAAGCCGTCGTTGTCCGCATATGGCATAAAACCAGTTGCATCCAGAAAATGCCGGCAGTCGTCGTTGAGACCATGAAAGAGCAGCATCAGCGCAACCGGAGACGCTTCACCTTTGCGTCCTGCAGGCTTGTAACTCGCCGGCACATACACCACCGCTTCCCGCTCCGTCCCATCTGGAGTTTTGAAGGTCACGACAGTTGGTTTGCCGGATGGGAAAGTCGGCGCCATCGGGCCACAGCCGTTTCCCTTTTCCGCCATCACCTCTGCCATGTTGATCTTCCTCCTACCGGCTGGGTGTGGCTTGTGGGGGTGATGCCGTACATCGGGTTTATGGCCGAAAGGGTGCAGCAGCGACTTTGGATCTCGCGCAGCGTCGCTCAAGGCATCAAAATGTCTGTATATCATGGAAGGAAGTGCGAGAAGGAGTAGACCGAACAGCACGAGGTAGATCAACCATTTCTTGTCGCTGCTGGATTCTACCGGATCCAGTGAGGCGGGAGAGGGGGAAGTCAGACCACTCTGGGGCGTCTTCTTCCGAGTGGCTTCCGGAGCATCGTCACTGATTGCCACGTTTGACATCTTTGCGCGTCACGAACTTCGTTGCCACGCCCACCCACCTACGTCCACGCCCTTGTTGGTGAACTCTCTCAGCGTAAGAGACGGTGATAATCAAGTGGAAGGGTGCAAAGGAGAGAAGACAAGCTAACCCAAATCGGGTAGCACCTTTTCAATAATGAAAAAGAAGTGTTAAATAGGGGTTGCTGTTGTTCTGCCCTGCGCAGCGCTGTGCTCGCCTGCGTTCGTTCGTGGTGATCGCAATAAGGGGTGTGATATGTTGAGAACTAATGCCAAAAAAGAAGAGGGCAAAAACACGCGGTGAGGAAGAAAGGGAGGAGGAGAGAGAAGCAGTCGGAAATAAAAGCACAATCAACTCCTCAATGAAGCAAAAGGCACTTTCAATGGGAAAGAGAGGGAGCGAAGTAAAGAAGGGTGATGAGGGGGGTAACGATCCCGTGAACTGCCTCGTAGGAGTACACTGGAGAACTGATAGAGGGGAGATGGAGAGACGGAGGGAGCAGGAATGAGGGTACGATGATATAAGGAATGCAATGCGGGATGTTTATAGAATGCAGGGAAGGCAAGGGCGTGTCACGAGAAGCGGAGATCATGTGAACCGAAAAGGAGCTCTACTTCGACCCAAGAATCGAAAGGCGCGACGAGTGGGAAGCACAGAGGAGTTTGCACGGTGACCGTCGTGAACTTCATCAGGGCTCCCTTACCTCGCCTATTTCTTTTTATGTGAGGGTTCCTCGTAAAAATCAGGCATACCTCACGCATCCGAGAGAAGGCCGAGACGACCCACTAAAACAACAAAACAAATGTTCTCTGTAGCTCCACCAGAGTACCTTAAACTATGTGTCTTCTTTTGCAGCAGCTGCAATTGGTCACTGCCATCGCAGCACGTCAAGTTGCGCATTGAAAACCTATATATGAGGTAGGGGGGCGGGGGGGGGGGGGGGGGGAAGAGAGGAAGAGCGCGAGCGGGTGAACAAGAGCAGGCGGAGAAAGACGAGCGTCACACGGCAGTAACTGCGTAGAAGGGAGGACCCTACCGTAACGCCGCCCACTATGTAGCCCGTCTTTGCTCCCCTCCATCCTCTCCTCATTCTTTTTCTCCGCCTTCTTGACGAAACTTTTCACCCTCTCACTTCGAGGCTTCTCTCGCTTTTTCCTCCTCATCATCGACACACAGAACTCGCAGACCACATCTTCCAGGATCGCAGTTCGGTACCGCAGCCTGTCAGGAGAGACTCTGTTGGCAATCCCCGAAGCATGGGTGTGGAATTGCTCATCATGTCATGAGACCAGAAGATACAAAGCAGAGAAGAAGAAAAAAGCTGAGACAGCACCCATCGGCTTACGTAGGAAAAATCCATGGACCTTCGGTCCTCCCTCAAAGGAAAGGTTTGCTCAACCTCCATACGCGGAAAAGAAAAAGTATGTTTGCGAAAGGGGATGAAGGGAAAGAAATCAAGAAGTTCACGTTTTTTCGTTGCGAGCATCCGAGAAATTTAAAAAAAACAAAAGCTCATGTGAGCAAGTAGAAGGAAGTGTGATGAGTTGAGATGCGCGAGACGGGAGGCCTCCTACGAAACGCTAACGACGGGTCACCGGTCATCCATCACCATCTTCGAAAAAAGAAATCGTATCAGCCTCCACTTTGGAAAACAGAAGCACACGCACATGCATACATGTATAGATATAGATATAGCGAGGAGATCACAAGAAAGAGAATTAAAGGAAATACCAGAGGAAAATGTCAAAAAAGAAAGTACTGGAGTAAGTACGCCAACGATAACGTTTCAACAGAGGAGGAGAGAAATATACGATGGAAGCATTTCTCCCTTTCATCACGGTATGTCCTGGGATTCCCACGCCTTTCTCCCACCTCCACGATCAACAACAAAAAGGAAGCAGAAGTCATGAGCTCCAGAAAACACGGAGAAGCGAAAACCAAGGACATACCGGAGGAAATAAAGGAGGAGGAAGGAAGACAAGTAAGAAGGGGTGCTCCATTTAACTCGGGTGGACATTAAGGAGAGCGTAACAGAGAAAACAAAAGAGTCTAACGACAACAACAGTAGCAACGGAAAGGGCCACACACCGCATCTAGGTTGGTGAGGAAAGGACATAGCAATACATTCAGACATATATATATATATATAGCCAAGAGAAGCACAGCCGTCGCGAACATGTCCCGTTTCGTTGCAGCACAGGGAATGTGGTGTGCTGCTCTTAGAAAATCAATGTCGTCAAGAATGTGGTTGGGGAGGGGAAGTAAAGTTAGTGATAGCTTGACGGTTACAGTTTAGGAGGGAATGCGGAAGAAAGGGAACGACTGATCGAGCTCTACCTTCTCACCCCGGTCGCCTCGCAGAATCCAAGCCACCGCCCACCCCCATGTATGGTGATAGAAAACGTGCAAAGCAGTAAAAGCACGTGAGTATAGATGAGTATAGGTGAGGAGAGGGGCATCGATGCAGGCATCACATAGTGCTTATACTTTCCACATACAACGTAAGTCAAGCAGGAGATGGCGGAGGTGCAAAGCGATCATGAAAAAAAAAGAGAGAAAACAATACGCAGCGGTTGCAGAAACTTGATCACCTTTTTCTCGCTGCACCCCCAAGTTCATCGCTCGAGCTGACCTCAAAAAAAAAAGAGCAGCATGTTTGGCAAACATCAGATGAAACCGTTTCGGTTTCATTACGGTGAGTCACCGACCACCATCCCATGCTCTACCAAGAAAAAATTCTTCAACCTCTTCGCCCGAGAGTACAACTGTTCTTCTCCAGTCTGGCAGAGAGAGAGAGAGAGAGAGACGTGCACCCCTTTGCTTCTGCCCCAGAAAGGTGCTGGTCCAAACGGGGGAAGCAGCGTCTCGCGAAGAGAAGTTCATGCCCGTTCACCTGCCACGCTATCGTCAACACCCTCTCAAACTCCCAAGCACGCGTACACAAGTGTAAAAAAGGAAGAAGGAGCGGATGAAAGAAAGGTGTTGTGTTGGCCAGACACTTGTGCCTTTCATCGAGGACACGTGGGATACGCACCCTATCGGAGCAGCTCTTTGTCTTTGTTCATGTGCGAATGTTCGCCGGTTCGTGCCTCGTAAGGCGCATCCCAAGCAGGAGCATGAGAGCGTTCCGGGTAGAAATCAGGGCGGGTACCAGATCTCGTCATCTCTAGCAATGACCACCGACGTCATCCGCCTTCGTTACGCCATTTGACGTGCACGGCGCAGATGCGTAGTGCCCGCTTCCCGGAGAGCTGCTTCATGGAGTTCTCAGCACCAGCGGTGGCGGACGAGAGGCATCCAAGGACTTCTTCCGTTCCGGTGGGTATGGAGACTGTACTGTGACACTGCACCGTGATGTCTCATCGATGCGGGTGTAGACATAATAGCCGGTACGGCTTTCAACAACCACACCCGAGTCATTTTTTGACAGAGACGTGCAGCTGAGTGGTGGCGGAGGGTGCATTGACTCTCTTCTCCGCCGTTCGCGTAGCTCGGCTTTGTGTTGTTCGGTAAAGGTAGGCGGGCCTCGTTTGCGACCGTTTTTTACCTTACTCCATCCGACGCAAAGAAACATTTTCCTCTCCACTCTTTATGGACGGTACCTCCCTCTCTCTCTCTCTCACCGAAAATATGTCTCTAGACAAGTTGTTGCGTTACTGTTTGGAAAGTGTTGCGGTGTGGTGAAAGCAAATACTGGGGGAGGTATCGCGAATGTGATCCGTCCACCTCGCGTTTCTCTTCCTACACTTTCTTCTGATATGGAAGGACGTGCGTGCCTTCCACAGATTTGAAGAAAAGACTTCGTGATGGCGGAGAGAACCTTCGAACAAAGAGCCTCGAACCCTGACGCAACTTCTGCCCCTCAATCTCAATCGTGAGTCGTGATCGCGAGACACGCAACGACGACTTAGGAAGTGAAAAAAAATGGTGGTGAACGGTTTTCTTCAGGTAAAGTGAAACCTTTCGGTCACGCTCGATGATTCTTACGTTTTTTTAAGAAGAAAATTTTAGAAGGACGATGATGTGTGTGTGTGTGTGTGGAAGGGGGGGGGGGTCCAGACTCTCAGGGAAGAAAACGACGAGAGCTTCGCTGCCAAATCGGAAAGAAAAAGATGGTCGAGATGCGCAGGGGGAAGGGATACTTTTTTCCTTTCCGTATTTTCTGTATTGATAAAGCCAACCACCCTTTTTCTTTTTGCGAAAAAACAAGAAAATGTGTTTGATTCCACGAAGAGGAAGAAAGAAACAAAAAATGGGTGGGCTGGGCTACGGCTTCCGACTTATCCATCCACTTTCTTCCCCCCACCCCTCACCCACACACACGCACTACGGTACGGGTGACGAGAAAGAGAGCGGCAGAGAAATGGAAAGGCGTCTTCGACGATCTCTTTTTTTTTTACGTGAGGATCGTTACGGAAATGTAAGAAGGCAGCGAACACACACAAGTTTCCAGACAGCGAGAATGTACAGGGGCAGATTCAGAGAAAGAGATAGAGAGAGAGCAGCAAAAAGAAAAAGGAAGACAGATAAGGAGCCGGTAAGGATACCCCCTCCCTCCTCACCTCCGGCGGCGAAGTTAATGAGTAGGAAAAGAAAAATAGAAGGGGAGGGGAGGAAGGTAGGAGCTTCAGATAACGAAATGCTGTATGAGATGGAACCAAGAAGAAACGAAGAGGCTGGCGAAGGAAAGAGGTAGGGGGCGGCAGACACCTACACAACGGGGAAGCATACTTAAAAAAGGAGGACTTTACCAATAGAAAGCAAGCCACACCAGCTCTGTTCCTTCCTGTATATATAGAGAGAGAGAAACTGAAAGAGAAAGAGGGGGTAGTAGAAGTGCGGTAGCGACGAGTCTCAGTAATCCAAAGTAAGGCCCTCTCCCCGTTATGGAACTTCGATTTACCGATGAATGAAAGGAGCCTCACTTTCGCCCCTTAGGTGCGGACTTCCCGGCGCTCCGAACGAAAGCGGCGGAAAGGCAGCAAAGATCTCGACCACTTTTTTCTTTACACAAAAGAACAACAAAGAGAAAAGTTCGAATTCCTTCACAGAACAGGTCAAGCGCGCCCAAAGGCACACGCTGCGCAACGGAACTGGAAGAAAGGAAATGAGGGGACTCGAGGCAGAGAAAAAAAAAGAGCTTACGGTCTTTCGCAGGTGTATGTCGGGAGTCGCCTAATGTACGCCGGCGATATTGAGGAGTTGTGAAATAAGGAGGACGAAATCGAGTGAAAACGAGAAAAGAAGACGAACCCACGTCCCAGACTGTGAAGCGCGTCGTGGGCGACGCGATGGAAGATGTGGAGCGAAGAAGTTACCTTCAAAAAGGAGAAAAAGGGGGGCCTGGGGGGGGGGGGAGCGGAAGGTGCGATGGGGAGCACACCGTATAATATTTGGAAAACGAGGGGTTCAGTCGGGCGTAGACGTTCACGTTTTTTTTTTCGCCCAATCGTGTGGTGCTGGAGCGCAAGAGAGAGAGAGTGGAAAGAGGCGGTAAAGATGGAGAGGAAAGTCACAGGGCAGCGTACCAACCAGGGGGGGGGGGGGGAGGCGGGGCGACGAGATGAAAGAGAGGGAAATCAGAGGCTGCCAGTCACTCTCATGTCGTCCACTCTGTGGCGCAGCGGCCACCACCCTCCCATAAGCATTTAGGTAGTCATGTGGCAAAAATGAAAACGCCGGGGATGCCTTCCTCTTTCCTTTTCTCTTATGCTCTGCCGCATGCGCGGGATCATTTCCCCCTGGCGCAGATGAAGCGGAACAGACAAAATTTTTTCGAGGCGTCGTTGGCCTAATGATATGCCTAACGTTCACCACGGAGAGAGACACCTACGCGCCAGCGAGAAGAACCTCGCGAACAGGAGGGAGAGTGGGGAGGGGGAACGAATCACTTCCTCAAGCGTTCTCGTATTATCCGCCCGCAGAACCCTGCACAGTTCGGTGGAAGTGCTCTCCTTGTATGTTTTGTCGATGTTCGATAATGCAGGGGGTGCCGTGAGCCAAGAGGAAAATGCGTGTGGGCATCGCTCTTTCCCCACATATCAGAGTATCTCGTAGAAACACTCACATACTCAGAAATAAGGAAAAGGTTTTCGAAATAGAGGCTCCTAGTAGGCATCCATAGAGCATATCATCATGACAACGGAGCTTTCAGGTAATCGGTGAGCATCCCCAGTGCTTTGGCTCGATGGGAAAGGGAGTTCTTTTCCCCTACCGACATTTCTGCAAATGTCTTGGCGTAAGGGGTCGTCTGCGCTGCGGGAGCAAAGATAGAGTCCCAGCCGAAACCCACTTTCCCGCGTGGGGCGGTAGGCAGGGAACCGCGACAGACGCCGCGGAACTGCTTCACCAACGGCTCTCCTGTGGTCTCGTCCATGCCGTAGCAGTAGGAGATGATGCACACGGCGTCAGCACCGCGATAAGGGGGTGGCGCAACACCGGCTTTGGCGCCGCCGTCGTCCTCCTTGTGTGGTGCGAAACCCTCCACCATTTTCAGTAGGCCCTCTACCCCGATACGCTCCAGAAACCACTTGATGTAAGGCCCTGGTAGCCCTCCTAGCGCATCGAATTCGAGGGATGTGTCGTCCACCAGGACTGGGGTGCCGCCATGGCGCAGCGGCTCGTCAGCACCGATGCCGTTCACGGTACGATAGGCCTCCACCGCCTTGCACCAGCTTATCTTCTCCGCCGATGAGTTTTGCGTTTCTGTCAGATCAATCTTTACGGCGTCCACGTGGATATTGGCCTGAGTTAGATAGTGCTGCACCTCTTCTAGCTTCCCTTTGTTGCCGGAAACCAGGACCAACCTGGTCAACGCCGCCATCGGGGCGGTGCGTTGCACTAGTGCCACAGCTTCGAACGGAGCAAATAAAGAACAAACGGTAGAACACCGCTTGAGGAGGAGAGGGGGGGGGTCTTTACACCAGAAAAAAGTTCTAAGCGAGCGCTTGTGAGTCGAAGATGCCAAGAGAAAAGGGGGAGGATGAACACATAGAGCGCATCGTAAGGTTGGTGGGAGAGCGAATAATTCTCCAGTGTCTTGCCACATTTGTTGAGGAAGCGAAAACAGCACCAAAAAAGTGCCCTCTTGCGAAGTCACAGGAGTCACGGCCATGAGTTCAAGCACAGGTCTCATCGCTCAAACGCCGCTGTTTTGTCGTTCGCTCACATTCGTTAGGCAGACGCCCACTCCCCCAAAGCGTATGGGGGGGCGGGGTGAAGTCAGAGAAGCTCTCTGACGCTGAGCGTTGTACTCCAGCCGCCGCCACAGTTATTATAGGCGCCAGTGCAAAAATCAACTCCCACTTCTAAACGTGGTGGAGTTTGCCTTCTTCACCCTCCGGCCATCGTCATCGGTATCGTGCTCCGGACCCTACAGAGAAGCTTCAACAAAACAAAACATAGGGCAAAAAAAGGACCCGAAAGAGATGTTCCACGCAGAATTTTGTTGTCAGACGCTTCTGTCTTCCTTCTCTCTGGAATCTACGCCCATTCAGGATGTGAATGGGGGGGGGGGGGGGTTGAGGCGTAGAGGTAAAGCAGGGAGGATGAAGGGTATTTGGCAGCTCGGAGTCACACGAACAGAACTCGCGGAGGAGAGAGCCGCACCATATGCGCCTCTGCTTCTTTTTTCCGATACTAGGACCACCAGCGCGTTCGACCTTGGCGCTATCACAACCCTCAGCAGCGCCGACACGCATTCGTCACCCCAGGCAAACTCCCGTTGTCAGCTGCTTTGCTAGGCTCACAAGAAAAAAGCTCACACTTCTTGTAAGCTAACAAACGGTTCCACCGTATGGGATACACAGAGATGAATGTGTTCGTATCGGAGCTGCAGATGCCTTGGAAGGATTGATTCAGCGACCAACGAAACGTGCAACCCAGCAGAGGAATAAGAGGTCTTCCACGTGCGTGTGACAAATCCGTGAAACCAGGGCTTCTTCCCGTTCGTTCAGTCACTTCCAACATCCCACATTCTTGACATCATCATATTTCTTGTTTGTAATGAAGCGGCGGCTCACACACGCACCCACAACCCCTGCCTCCAGTCGCCCCGCCTCGACAACCTCTTCACGCACACTCTCCCTTACCTTCCATCGACGCACGCTTAGGCTCATCTCCTCTCCTCTTTTATGGTCCAGCCCCGCAAAGGAAGCTTAATTGAGCGAGGCCTCATCTCATTTTCACTTTAGCGTTGTACAAGGCGCTGTGGCATCCCGAAGGACCCGCGGTCATCCTTTTGTGTATGTCTTATACACGAGACAAAAAGGAAAAGGAACGGAGGGAAGAAGAAAGATGAACAGCCCCCCCCCCCTTCCTTAACATTTGGACTCCGCCCTGGTATCGGCCGAAGCATTCTCATTGGTGGCACTGATAGCGCCTCCGCCCTTGTCTTTCAGAATGACCTCCTTCTCTTTCTCAGCTGCGTCCCCCCAATGAATATTTGCTAGCCTTGGAAAGTGCTCTGTGAAAGTGTGCACGCATTCCTCGTCGTAAAAGGACTGCGACGCGTATGCCTCTAACAATGCTCGTGCCTCGTCCTCTGTGAAAGAAGCCAGGAGCTTCAAAGCCTGCCCCGCGGTCGCCTTCCACACCGGTGGACAAGGAATGTTGAGTTGGGCATAGCTAGAGACGATCGAGACGAGCTCATGAGGGATGAGCAGGTGGACTAGTGTCTGGATACGAGGGGCGAACTCCGTGAAGAGGCGATCGTACCGCATCTGCACTCGTGCGTACGCGTTCAGCATCGCCACCAGCTCTGGGACGCGGAAGTCCGCTCGAAGCTGGATAGCGCGGTCCGCCAGGCGAGAGAAGAGCTTGTAGTGCCACAGGTTCACGGTCGCGTAGGCGCTCACGACGTTGGCCACATCACGGGGAGTGCCGTAGGTGGCGACGTGTCGCACACGGGGAATCATCTCGATAAACAAGCGATCATGGCGAACACCGGCCTTTGCGAAGGATGACAGAATGCTTCCTATCGTGACAGCAGCCATCTCCTGGCGCATCACGATGGTCCGGTCTGCAACCAGCGTGAAGAGCTCCGCATCGCTGCCGCGGCCCGCAAGCGCGTACGCCTCCACGACGTGAGCCATCACTCGAGGCGGGGATTTCGGCAGCATGCCGAGGATGCGGACGGTGAGGCGGTCGAAAGCCGCGCTGTCCCCCTTACCCAGGCGGGCGAGGGACATGAGTACCTCTGCCACTTCGTGCACAGGAAGTTTCTCCGAAAACTTCATGATCCGCTCCGTAATACTCTTTGCTACCGATTCCCTCATCTGCTGCGACACTGCATCACCTTCAAGCCGTGAAAGCACAGAAAGTTGCACCACCAAGTCCTCTAAAGAAATTTCCCTTTGAGGTTCCTCTGATGCCCCATCGGAGTTTGATTGCGACGGTGGGTAGGTACGTTCGAACTCTTTGAACAACCTGGCTGTGAGAGACGGCAAGACCACATCCATCCGGAGCAGGGCTAGCTGTGCAGTCACTAACTGCGAAAGAGAGACCTCTGTCGGACTCATGCGGCACAGACGCTCCGTTAGAGCTCGCAATGTGGGGTAGTTCCAAATCAGCATCTTTGCGTAAGCAGCGATGAGCTGCGTAATCTCTTCCGAGGTCCCCTGATCCGCTTCGGCGGCGCGTTGCACATGCAGCGCTGCGTCAATGAACGGCGTCACCTGGCGCCACTCCATCAGCGCGAAGGAGCGCAAGAGCCTGGCAAGCTGGGAGAGGGACACGTCACTGGTGTTCAGCACCGTTGGGACCGCCGGACTGCGAGGCACGTCCCTATCGCCGATGGAGGGTTCGCTAGGGGGAAACTTTTCCACCATGATGGAGCCTTGGAGATCGAAGGAGCTGAACGAGCTCGATGCCTGCTGCACTGTGTTAAGTACCGTTGTGTGCAGCAACTCCGACAAACGGTTGGCCGCCGCCTCGCAGAACTCGTCATTGCGGACCTGCGCCTCGCCGTAGCACTCGACGAGGCCAGTCAGCTGCGACGCGGAGGCTTTTAAAGCGTACGAGCTGAGCAGTTTGCCAGACTCTCGGAGAACGGTTAGCCCCTCGACGCCGCCGCCCTTTCGCGGACCAGGTCCAATATGCGAAAAGAAGAAAAGGACCTCAGACACACTCCACCGGGAAAGCGACGCCTTGATCGAGGCGGCGACACCCTTCGTTTCTTTCCGGAGAAACTCTGGCAGAAAAAACCCGAGAATTTCCAGTGGCTGAATGCGTGCGCCCTCTCTCGCGCTCTCTTGCAGCTGCTGGTACCATCTGGTAGCCAAGTTGAGGGCACAATCTCGGTGCTTGGTGTCTCTGCTATTCCCCAAAACAGACATGACATCGCGAACTGTTTGCGGGGTCCACGTTATTTTCTGTGACTGCAGTTGATCTGTGCAGCCCGTGATGAGGGCCTCCAGCAGTGGCCTTGGAAGAAGCTCCGCAAGGTCCGGCATCATCGCTGATGACTGTTCTTCTGTTTCCGTCTCGGATGGGACGGTCTGTTCCCCTGCATGGTCTATCCATGACTCCAGCAGCGTGTGCGCCAGCGCGGCAGCGACCTGTGCAAAAGCAATGTTGCCGGGGTTCTGGTCAAAACAGGTGGACAGGATCGTAGAGAGTGTAAACCGCAGTCGAGCAAGTGAATTCGCACAACGGACTACCGCCGAATGGGAGGGATCGTTCGACTCTGCAGGCAACGCATCAGCCACCGACTGGAGCTGCTCAGCACTTCGCAAGCTTGCAACCCACACCAAGCATACTTCACTGATGTTCATTGGCTTTGGCAGCGGCCCAGCCGAGTTCACATCAGCAGACCAGTCACAGCAGCTCTGCTCTATAGCATCGAGTTGATGCGAAACTGCGGAGAGAACCTTTTGAAGAGCCTCTTGGGTATCCGGCGACGGCAATGAATCTTCAAGACTGCGCCTTCTCCATTCAATGGCAGCAGCGTGCGTAATCAGCAGGAGATCCATCAACGTCAGCGCTTCCATGGCAGTTGGC
Organism: Borovskyia barvae; assembly: GCA_030849085.1. Classification (NCBI taxonomy): domain Eukaryota; phylum Euglenozoa; class Kinetoplastea; order Trypanosomatida; family Trypanosomatidae; genus Borovskyia; species Borovskyia barvae. Next base: position 405,202 of record JASAOM010001126.1, on the reverse strand, counting down.
TGGCACATAGTGTTGCAAAGGGTGTGTTCAAAGGCCAACCAGTCCCGCGCAGCCTCCGTAGTGCACAAGTGCATGTTGCATTGTCGGAACGTCCACAGAGCACACAAAAGCTGCCCCAAGTGAGATGCGGGAGCCTGCACGAGTTCCTCATGTGAATTGTAGGTATCTCGCATCGCTTCTGCAACGGCTATCGGGCTAGAGCTTGCGGCATCGAGGGAGGCTGCCTCTGTTGTATCTTGACAGGCGGGAAGACTAGACAATCGAATGCTAGGAAGCAATGCAGTTAGCAGTGGAACTCCTCGCGTTGCGGGAAGGGTGGGCAGCGCGCCGAAGCTTCGACGTTGCAGCACCACAAGCACAAGCTCCTGGGCGATGGGAGAGCGGTAGTGGTTCAACACATCCAGGGCGGCTTCAAGATGTACAGGCGTCAAGTTGAGACCGTAAAGACTCAGCCAAGCGCTGAGATCTTGGACAGCTGGCATTGCCCCGTCAACCCCCAAGATGCGCAGGGTTTGCAAGCCTGAAATCACCCCCGCGCCGTCTAACCCCTTGATGGAAGCAAAAAGAATTTTACTTATTTCATGCTGCAGCGTCACCACGGCGATCGGACTTGGGTGCTGCCGCACAAGTCTCTGCACACGCTGCAGATAGTTGATTAGCGCCTGGTTCGTGTTCAAGTCTTGTGGCACAGTGAGCACTGCTAGTTGCTCCGCTGCCTCAGCGAGAGAACCATGAGAGAGGGTGTCGGCCAGCGGTGTGCTCTGCCCAAAAGTTCGAGCAGCAGCGCTTGACACACTGTTACCACGCGTGAAGCGATGACGTGGTGAAGCCGCAGACGCAGAAGTGGTCTCCGTATCAAGATGGGATATCTTTTCCGCCGCGTTACTTCTCTCCAAACTTGGGGAGCTCATCGCGAACCATCTGGTCGAAGATGTCATCGAACCGCTACGCCACTCCGAGTGTGATCGGCCTGCAACAGTAAAAAATGCGGCTGCCGCCCTTGCCAGCCCCTCAGAGGGCCGCCCTGCGCCGTGAGAAACCGCCTGACGCCACATTGTACGAAATGGAGCTGCACCCACGAGGGCAGCAACGCAATAAGCGGAAGAGTTTTCGCCTGGCCAGACTTTAAGTCACTTTCCCGGTGTGCTTCGCGCCACGGTCACCGATCTACCAGGGTAGTGGACGCGCCACAGAGAAAAGAGGAAAAACGATCCCTCGAGATTTGCGGCACAACAATGGAAGACGTAGAAAGGCGAAGGGACACCACGGAAGAAGACAGCTGATCGGGCAGCTATTGAATCTGTGAAGAGTACATATATATGCACATATACATAATTTAAAGATCCCTCAGGGAAATCAACGTATCTTCAAGTGCTTTACGGAGACTCAAGTGGTGCCTCGGGAAACTCCGCTTCTTCTCTCGTTCGGCGCGCCACAACAATGGCGGCGATAAACCCGACAACTAACAGAAAATGATAGATGAAAGAGGCGGAATGTCTAATAGGGGGATAAAGTCCTCCAAGATGGCAATAGAAATGTGCACACCGGTTACCTCTTCGTCATGTATGTGAGTGTGATACTTTCTTCTACCCCGACCGCAGCGACCAGCTTCCCGTGCTCTCTCTCTCTCTCTCTCTCTCTCTCCGTATCTCACCAGGAAGAGGGACAAGGCGGTGGAAGGAGGTGATGCAACTTCTTGAAGTGTACTGCTGGAGCGACCTACCCGGAAGAATTTCTCATCATCAAATAGACGCAGAGAGACACACTGGAAGAGAGCTCACGGATGTGAAAAATAGAGTTATCAGCCGAGTCAGTGAGTCTCCTGACGTAGCTGAAGCTCTTCGCTGCACTGACACGCGTTGGAGACGACGCACTGGTTAGGGCACACAGCTGATAATGGGACAAAAAGAGACTGTATGGAGGCGGAAAAGGGTGGTAACAGCGAGAAATAAATGTTCATGCGTACCGGAGACCAGAGCAAGAGAATACGTAGGGTGGTAAAGTGGAAGAACGAAACATATATATATATATATATATATACATACATATAAAGCGAGAGAGAGGGATCGATTTCTCCGGTGAGAATTGCACAGCTAAACATCTGCTGGACTTGGTAAAGAGTAACTATGAGGGAGCGAATGACGCCGAAGCGCACGTTGTTGTCAGGCAAACGAGCAGCTCACCAACCTTATCAAATACTTTCTCCAACAAATCCTATTTGCTTGTTCCTCAAGAAGTGTAGGTACCTGTCACATGTTTATTAACAAGTTAGGGAGAGGAGGGGGGGCGGATGCCTCCCTGTGATACCGCTACCAACCGCTACCGCGATCACCCTTCCACTCTCAACGTGTTTCCCTCATCCCTTTGTCAACGAAGTACGGCAGCTGCGAATGGGAGCGGTGAGAGGTGATCTCTTCGTGAATAAAAGAATTTTCTCAAGCTTTGGTCTGATACCCGTGAAGATGGACACAGCACCGCACAAAAGCGATACGCCTTCTCCTTTCCCCCCGCTACAATTTCTGCTCTCAAGCGGGATGCGTAAGATGCTCGCACGGGCTCCTCTCGCCGCTTCTCGTACATACCTACATCCGTCAAAGGCATGCCACGGTACAGCGAGGTATGAAGGGAGGGGGGGGAGATTAGAGGCATCACAATTCTGTGAGATATACCGCATCTCCACCCCACTCCTTCGGTATGGAGACAAGCGTTTGTCTATCGACACAGTTGCATATATATAGGGAGAGAGAGACAGAAAACTTATGATCCTTCTCCTCCTTCTGTGATCGAAGCGAGCAATCCCTCATCAGGAGACGCGCCGAACCCGACCAGTTCGAAATTTAGCGCGATCGACTACGGTGATGTACTCCTGCCACACAGAATGCCTACCGCTTCAGCTTCCTGCTGCCCATGTCCCTGTCCCATCCCTCAGGGTCCACTGCCGGTCATCGGCCCTCGCTAACGAACGATCCAGTTCATTCCGAGCAGAAGTGCCATGCAGAACCACAGCAACGCCACGAGTTGACGCGTTGGGTTCCAAAAGGCCTGCAACGGCTGCTTCACTTCCTCCACCGCCTTCCGCACGTTGACCTGAGCCAACTCCGTGTTCTTCACGAGAGCAGTCACCTGTTCGGTCTGCTGAACCACCTGCTCATTCATAAGTGAAGTTAGCTGAGAAAGCTCCCGTATTGAGGCCTCGATCGCTTTCGCATCCTGTGCAGTAGCCTCATGTTGAATCTGCAGAAGCGCCACATTTTTCTCTTCGAGTTGCGCTTCCTCTTCCTTGCTCAAATCGAGGGGCGTAAGCTCTGGAAGCTTTGAGGAGGAGGCCGAGGGCGCCTCTCCAGCGGTAATCGTTGCAGGCCGATCCCCTTCACCGCCAAGAGCCGTTCGAAACATAAACATTTCATCGACGGAGACGGCTCCGACGCTAAAAATATGGCGCGCAGCAGATTGACTGCCTGTAAACGCAACCTGCAGCGCAGAATCCGCGCGAGTGCCAGCGGACTTCACCGTTTGCGCGGCTTTTTGCATAATACTGTCGACCACTCGATAGGTATTCCCAAAGCCTGAGGCAGATCCCGGCTGTGCCGCCAGTGGGCGCCGTTTTCGGCGCACACCAGCCCCCTCGCTGGCGGCTTCGCTCTCGCCGCAGCAGTACGTCTGAGGGATCACGTTGGCGTGCGGCGAAGCAGCTTCCTTCGAAACAGAGTTGCTCAAAAGGCGGAGCTTCTCCGCAACGTCGTCAGAGCAGGAGAGAACACCGCAGCGGCCGTATAGAAATATCTCCCCCTTGAACAATGCCAACTCCTCCTTCGCTAAAGCTACTTTCAGACGCTTCGCCGCAATGCGCTGCTCCCAAATCGATACGGTGTGACGGAGATGATCCACCAACCCGATCGCCGCTGTGCTGGTGCAGCGCCCCTCCGCTTCTCTTATCGCTTTATCGCGGGCATGCGCAGCGCCAGGAAGCAGTTTTCGTTTTCGAGGCCGTTGTCCTTTGCTACGCTCCGCCGTTACGACGGAAACCTTATCAAGTGTTTCAGTAAACGTTCTCAGGGAGCTGCCGACGGAGAGAAGATCAGCATCGCACAGAAGCAGGCGACTCTGAAGATGTCCGGTTGATCCAAAGCTGGTACCCTCAAGCGCCGCCAACACAGCAGCGATTTCTACCGAGGCTCGGGAAAGAGCGTTTCTCGCCACCTCGTCAAGAGCCTGTGATGTTGTGAGGAGTGTGTCTCTCATTTCCCTTTCTTCCTCCCTGAGCTCCTTCAATTTGGAAGCGCCAACGGGCACACCATATCCCAACTCCGTGCGCGCCGCGGCCACCAAAGACCAGAAGTGCCCTGAGATGTCCATCCGCAAGCTCGGCCAAAGGAATGTGAGGTGACAAGAATTCGGGAGCTCCGCACTGCTCTCGCGCGGCGAGGACCACCAAAAGACAAACAAGTAAAAGACGATACGCAACACAAGTGGATGATGAGGATACGAAGGAGAGAGAGAGAAGGGGGGGGAGAGTTGGACGGCTGCAGGCTCAAAGAGATGAAGCCAAAGATTGTCATAGAGAAACGAGGACGCGGAGCCTTGATCGTCCTGTAACGTTGCCATTAGGCAGGGCCAACGCACTCAGCTCTCACTGTTCATCTTCCCCGCCTCAGCCGCAGCGGGAAGACCTCGTGCCCGTGACAGCGTGGACCAGTAAGCGAGATATACCTCAAGGATCGAAAGGAGATGCGTGTCAGTATGCAGAAGAGTCCAACAACGGAGAGTGACATCAGCGCGTGGGCATCCCTATTAGCTTTCTCTTCATTCTCCAAATCTTCGGAGGCATTCCGTCCTATAAAACGCATCCCACGCCATCACCTGTCAGACGACCCCATAGAAAAAGATCGGCCGGCAGGAAAACAGCGGGTAGGATCCTCCGCGAAGGAGAGGCTTTCCTTTGGAACCCAAAAATTGAACAGGTCCGAAGAAAAAGTGCTGAAGGCAGCAGGAAAGAGGGGGGAAGACACATTGCAACGTAGATTCTGAGGCAAACCCATCGAGAGCACCCTTCTGCATCTGTCGACACAGCAAATTCAAACCACAAAAGGAGATGCTGATGGTGCAGGACCATCTGGTAGACAGTGGAAGGGGGAAAGCAGGGGGGGGGCAAGAGTCTTGGGGTGCATTCTCCTGATCCTCCGTTCATTTGCACTGCCTCTTTGTCACATCAGTTTATGCGCACAGGTTAGCAGTACGGAGAGCCCAATGAGACGTAAAAATCAACGACATTGTTTCGAGTGAGGCGAGTGAGTAAGCGCACCGCCGCCAGAACCTCTAAAGCCAGTAATACGATCTGTATGACTCCCACGCTGTACTCCAACTCGTTTTGCTCAGGCAGAAGGCGCAGCAACACACACACCAAAACCAGCTGAGGAATCAGCGTCATTATGGTGAAGACGACGAGTTCACTAAAAAGCATCAGCCTGTTCGCCATTCGTCCGAGGTACGTCCGTAATATCTCGATCAGAAACCACAGGATTAGCACCGACGTCATCCACGCCCTTTCCTGCGACGTTGTACGGGCCCAATGCCAGCGAATCCCAAGGAAGATAAACCAAATGGGAGCGGAATAGCAGACAGAAAAGATGATGTGCAAGGCGAGAAGTCCTTGAAGGGCAGGACTGTTACGCTGCGGCACTAGTTCATGATAGGTTCGCACCCGCATTTGTCTTCCAGAGGGTTTTGGCTTTTTTGAGTGTGTGACAAGGAAACGCAGAAAGAAGAGGCGCTGTACTTGATCGAGATCCCCGCTCTACGATCTAAACGCTCGCCTCCCCTCACACTCTGGAATGTGCCACCGGCACCGCCCCACTGCCCGGAGAGAGAAGGAGGGAGAAAAATCGGAAGAGAGCTGCAACAAACGAAAAAGGAGCGGCCTTGCCGATGATGCGGCAATCGCGGTGTGAAACCCGTGTGTGCTCAGCTAAGAGGTGTCGGCTGAGACCACGGCGGAAATGAGGGGAGAGAGTGGCTAGATGGAGGGGAACAGCTCAGCAGAACGTGTCTCGACAGACCAAATAAAAAAACATCTATGAGAGAAAGGTGCGACAGGGCATGGCAACACCCTGGCTATGTATGTGTGGGGATCTATTCACGTGTGTATAAATATCAATCAGAATCAACCTGAAGGAATGTCACGCCTCCTGCCGCTTTGGATTCCTTTCCAGTGTGTGTTATTGCACAGCAGTATACAAGTAGGAAAGCAGCACAGATCGTGCAGAGGAAACATGAAAGACCAGATAGCCACGCAGCGTGACACGAAGCATGGGAAAGAGGGAGAAAACAGAATTGAAACGCTTGTCCTTGTGGCGAGCACGGAACGCCCTTCACACAGCGACTTTGGGTGATAACGCTGAGGGTCTCCCACCCCAAGTTCGGGAGTCCAATTTGTAGTTTGAATTTGCCAACGGAACCTCCAATGAGGACTCAGCAGTCCCAACCGGACCATCGTGCAAGATAGCAATAATCGAGCTTCTCCCTTTCAGAGGCGAGGAGGGGCAGCACTGCTTTCGTACCGATTTTCTCCCGCCGGCGCCCGCTCTTTCGGCTTTCGAGGCATTTCCATGCTTCGGTCTGAACTAGAAGAGTGGGAAAGGCGAGAGGAGCTCGAGGCAAGAGGGAGGGTGTGGGAAAACATCCGCGGATGCTACACGTATTTCTTCCACAAATGAGGACAGAACAGGTTGATTGCCCGCCTACGCTCAGGGCTGCGTAGCAGTCGCTTGCGAAGAGGTCACCTATCAGGCGAGGAGGGAGGAGGAACACACAGGAACACGGATTTTCAGGTATCTGGCGCATTACGGCACAGAGAGAGAGAGAGAGGAGAATAAACAAGCGTAACAGCATCGGTGCAGCTTCAGATTCACATCTTCGAGGGGGTCCCCGCAGTGTGGGGAGGGAAGACATTCATCATCCCTCTCCAAAGTACAGCTTGTTAGACAGCGTCACCACCTCGGCCGTTTGCTTGATCTTCCTCTCCATCGCATGCCCACAAACCCGCAGATGCATGCAAGGCCCTCAAGCTTTCCTTGTTTTGCACCGCGCCTGTTTCATCCACCCGTGATGCGAGAGATAGCGGCAGAGACCGAAAGGTGAAGGAGGGAGGCGACCCTCGTCAACGCAACACAAACACACGCACATACACTCAAAAAGAGTCAATCCCCTGGCCGCCACAACGAGTCCCTGCCCCCTTCCCCACATCTCAACTCTCCATGCCCCTCGAAGTCCTCTTCTCCCTTGCCTCCCTCCCTCTTACCGCCTCCACTCACCCATCTAGCGATTTCTCCCTCACGTGTGCGTTGAGTCACTGATTGTTTGTGTGCAGGTGCCTGTGTGGGCTTCTTCACGGCCATCCGCACAGAAGATGCAACGCCCGCAGTTCTTGATCCACCGCGGTGTGTCGCAGCTTGCATTCCTGGCGCATTGCCTCTGTCAGCTCGCACATCACTTCGAGCTGCGTGGAGGCCTCACGAAGCTTTTCATAGAGGCTGCGCGTGTTACCAGAGCGGCGAGTATGTGCAACCTTACGATACTTCTGCACGTCGTCGTACTCGTCATCCGGCAGTGGCAGTTCTCCTTCCACCACGCTGATGAGGTGCCACTGCCACTCCGGCACCAAACTGAGAAAATGGGAGAGACGCACTTTAGTGGCTGAGATCTTCATAATTTCAGGCCGCAACGTCGCCTGCACGACGGGCCGCAGCCGTGCATTGATTTCTCCCACCATTTGGGCCGATACCTGCCGACGTTGCCGGCGACGCTCAAGCCAGTACGCGCGAATTCTATCGATGAGCTCTCGCTGTGCCTCACGCTGGAGGACGAACGCCGCAGGGGGGCGACCACGGCCTCGCTTCCGCAAGATGGGTAGCGTCCCCCCATCCCCACCAATGAGGAGCCCTGTCAGATCGAGTACCAGAGCCTCCGCCTCTGCTCTATCGCTCAAAGCAGCCGAACCACCTGAGTCGGTCACCAAGTAACCGTAGTGCTTCCGGCAGTAGGGGGAACAGCCCGTCCACCCTTCTGCTCCGAGAAGAGAAGAGCTGAGGGAAGGGCCGAACAAGGTGGTGCGCCCGTTTGTCTCAGATGCGGCATGGGAAACCGTATTCATCGCGGCCCCTGTTGGAGAGAAAGGAAGCTCAGCATGGCAGTCTACCGTATGCGCCTCTGCTGCGCAGGAGGCGTGCATCGTCTCGAAGCAGTGGGCGTGCGCACACTGAACACATCGGCCGGTGCCCTGTTGACAGAATTCACAGGGCATCGCGTATTTGTGTTTGCCCACGCGCCGTTGGGCATAGATGTAGGGGCGCATCTCCATATCCACCAAGCCGCTGCGCCGCAACACGGTATCCTGAACATGTATGGCGAGCTCTGGCATGCTCAAGGCACACACCGCGTGACACAGAGAATCGGTGAGGACGACGGTGGAGGAGAAACCTGCACGACGGGTGGGTGGCCCTGGAAGTGGAGACCGCTGCTCAAGCGCCTCCCCGTCGTCCTTCAGAGAAGTGACATACGGAAGCAGAACGCCGCCACTGCGGCCGCACATAGCGCACATGAGAGCGCTTCTTCGGTGATTTTTGGCGTAGTTGGTGCAGCTGTCGCACACCCACGCCTCGTGCAGGCGTGGCGGCTCCGTCAGGAACCAACACTTGAGGTGTGCCACTACGCCGCACTCACTGCAGCGCAGCCCATCGTGCGACACATCGAATGCTGCGGACGACCCAGATGGAGGTGCTACTGTCGAAGTAACAGACATGGCCGATCTCGCTCGACCGCGACCACCACGTCCCCCTCTGCCACGTTTAATATTGGCGTGAGTCGACACAGAAAGCCCACCTCTTTTTCCTTCGTCACGGTGGTTGCGCGTAGCGTCTCCGTTCATGTTGGAATGGAGTGGGAGATTCCGTGCTCCAGAAGTCAGCAGCTGCACCGGCTTCGAGCACAACGCGCATGTACATCGATCTGCCTTGGCATGGCCATCCTTCGCGGCGTGACGCTTCAAAGCGGCTCCTCTCTTTTGCAGAAGTGTTAATGCGGCTGAAAGGGATGACGGAGATGCCACTGTTACAGGCGAGGTGAAGGAGGCAAGCGCAGTAGGTTCTGCACCTCCCTTAACTGCACCGACCACAGAGGCGGACGACAATGATGTTACGTTCCTGTGCTCTACATGAGGTGCAGTAGCTGTCAGCAACGATGAAACATATGCCCATTCAAGGCACGTCATCCCGCACTGCAGACATTCAGGCGCCACGTGCTGAGCGGCACACCAATCATAGTCCGCATCGTCGAGTACGTAGCGGACCTGCGACTCCAAATCGCGCGAGCGCAGGAGCTGGTGCGGAACCCGACCGGTGAGACGCTGTTGCGCCCATCCACTACGAGACGGCCGAGTAAAACGCGTTTCTGTCTTCCCATTCCCTTGCGTATCGTCCGATTCTGCCTCGAGAAGCTCCGACTGTTCCTCCTTGATCGACAAGCCTGACTGTATTCGCCCATTCCGAGGCGCTGCATCTCCCGGTGCACCAGGAAGAGACGCTTGCCACCTCGCCGAGTTCTGCAAAGGAGAAAGCGGGACGCCGTCTACATCAAACTCGTCCAAAGGATTTTTGCCATCGATGATGTCAAAAGCTTTAAACTTCTCGATGAAGTCGGCGCGGTCGTCCAGAATGGCGACAGGAATGGCGGTGTCATAACTCAGCTTGCTGGGAATGTAGTCCACTGTGTTTTTCTTTGGCGCCGGGGCGTTGGCGGCTGCAACAGACGACGTCGACATCGATCAACCACTCCCACATAAAGAACGGAAGATGGAATAAAAAAGGCGGGGGAAGTTAGAAACGAAAAGAAAAGGTTGAACACAAACAAAATAGTCGGTCCCCAGTGGGAGCGGATAGTTGTTTGATTTTTTCGAAAGATAAACGGGACGCTACGTCGAGGCAGGGATGCTTAAGGACGGTCTCCTCATTCCTGTGCGGTGGAGATGGGGAGCCGTGAACGCGACGTCGCAACAGCCACAAAACAATTCCTAGTTGCCGTTGCAAACTCCTCTTCTAGAAAGGAAAGGAGGTGGCGAAACGACGGTAGAGGCTAGGAGATCTAGAGGAAGAAGAAGAGCAGCTACTCGAGGAAGTGAACACAGGAGTTATCTTCGTTGGGAGTACAATACAAAAACTGTGAAGAGGAAACAGACAGAGGATCCCTTCTCGTCGCCTCTTCTTTGCCCGCAGCGGCACTAGGAAGGATTCACCTAACGCAACGCGAATAAAAATGTTTTACCTTACCCCGAAGATAGACAAGTAAGAGTACTTTGCAAAGGCGGACGCGCGTCTTCTCCGAACTTTTTTGCTTTCTCTCTGTTCTCTTTTTATCGAAATGAAATGAGGTCGAGCATAACTCAAGAGGAAGGAGAGTACGAAAGGTGGGAGATTGAGAAGATGAAAAGTGGGGAAAAGGAGACTCGTTGCATGCGTGGTTGTTATAGTGCACCGACCCTGCAATCAAACGCGCAAAGTAACGGGAGTGAGGCACTAGGAGAGAGAGAGATCGACGATGACTGATGTTCGCCAGCTCCGCCGCCTAGTATTTCCGGAAGTCATCCTTTTTCGGTCCCAACTTCGGCCTCTTAACAGTGGTAACATGATGAAGAGAAGAAGAAGAGTTTTTCCCCACCATTCGAAGGTGCTCCGCTCCGCATTCTTGCCCTTGCGCATGAATGAAGATTTGGCGCAAACGATTGTAGCAGGACCTCCCATCGCCCTTCCTCTCTCTCTCTCTCTATATATATATATATATATATCAGAGAGGTGCGTTTTCTTTTTTGAATGCCGCACCAGGAACGAGCTGTTCTTGTGTCTCTCCCTCTCCCAGTTGCTATCGTCGCTGCCATTTTTCTTGTGCTAAAAATGAAGGGTGGGTAGGGTCTGTGGAGCACCCCACCCCACCTCTCCCATCTCCATTGGTGACTGAGGCAGACACAACGGGAAACGGTGTGGGCGGAGCAGGAGCACCTCATGCAGTTCCAGCCACTGTCCACAGCACAGGCTGCCTTCGTGGATTCAAGGGCTTCCCAGTTTCTTGTTCCTTTTCATGTTCTTCTTGTTGATGTTAATGCGACTTAAGTACGAAAAGAAAGTGAAAAGAAAGTGCATTTAATGGTCCGTGTTGCAAGTCAAGAATCTCCGCGTGGTCAGAGACGAACAATCTGCATTAGCCACATTATATATTTTCCTCTACCCTATACCAGGATGCACAGTAACGAAATCAAGATTTTCGAGCCTCCGTGCATCCTATTTATTCGCAAACACTCATAGAAACACTCACAACCAACCCCAACCACACGCTTACGTGCGCGCAGAAACGCCATCGAAAAGAGGAGGGCAAGGTACGGCGCAGGGTCCATAGGAGGAACACAATAAAGAGGCGAGCAGGAGGATGCGCTGTCTCGAGTAACGCCTCGAGAGTGAGAAGAGCGTATCCGTGCATGCCCTGTCAGCAGGTGCCGTGATGGTGTACTTCACCGGAGCATTAGAGAAAAGAGAAGAGAGGGGAAGAGGCATGAAAACCTTTCTGCACCGCTTCGTGAATCTTCACCACCTTTTCAACTGTTTCTACTTACAAATTAGGATTCATGGTTGAGGAGGAAAAGAAAGAGGTACGGTAACGGGAGAGAGAGCTGGACCGAAAGCCGGCAGTCCAACCCCTCATCACTCTACAGAGCGTAGTTTGTTACCTTCTGGCGTTCACCCACCGAGAGCACTGGGACCGTGGGGGCTATCACCATACTCTGGACGAATCCGTGATGTGAAGAAACGGCCGGGAAGGCTGGCACCACATTTAAATTCGGAAGTCTCGCCAGACGGAAGCCACCCTTCTGCCCGTGGGTGGCGAACGCCAACACGGGTGAGCCTTGGTGGTCGCTGCCAAAGGAAAGACACGAGATCGGCGTGAGGAGCTGTTTGAGCTCTCGAAGCAGTTTCGGGGACGCCTCTGTCACCGTTGAGACGGTGCCGGACGCAGGGCGCAGGGTAGCACTGTCGTACACGCTCACGACACCACTAGCGGAGCCGATCGCCATAGTACGAGCCCCTCCACCTAAGGCCCCTCCTAAACTACTAAAGGCACACGACGTAATATCAAGGGCTGCCTTATCTGACAGCTCACGCGTGAAACGGCTGAGTTTCCGCACATCATACAGCAGTACCTTGTTCTTGGTGGCGATGGCCAGTTCGGTTGCGGAGAGGAACGTGGCGTCCATAATGGTCGAGTCGACCGTTATGTGACTCTGCACACTACCCGATGACAGAGACGCCAACGTCAGCGTCGCACCGCGTGCCACAGCGACACTGCGACATGCCGGATCATTCGGCTTGCAGATGAGGTGAGAAATGAACAGATCATACTTTGTGTTATCGCTTCGTCCGTTACGATGCACGGCGGTGTCGCGAGTGTCAAGGAAAGTAAGGGGTATCAGCTGCTCTGTCGCTAACGTCAGTAGCTGTGGCGCGTACGCCTCGTGCGCGGCAACGAGGACCTCCTCACCATTGTCTGTCAGTGCCGTCTTCTCAACTCGTTTGCCCACGTCGACCTTCGAGAGCTGCTCCACGAAGCGACCCGCCGCGTGAAAGGTATAGATGTGATGATTGCCCCCTATTATGGCGAGCTGGCCGTTGCGGTGCCAGTGTATCGTGCGCGCGGAATCTCGAGGAAGGGGCATGACGGAGAGTACCTTCGGAACAGCGGTCTTCGAGCGATCATATGGGGAAGTCAAAAGTGGCTCTTTACGTGAGAGGAGCGTGTCGAGGTCTTCACTGCGGAAACGCTTACGGGCGAGCGCTTCAGAGGCGCGTCGCGGATGCGAAGAGTCGTCCTCATGATCGCCCAGCTCGGCGGCAGCATTGCGAGCGGTGTCACTAAGAGCCCAAGATGGCTTTGAGTGACCCCCCTTGAAGAACCCCGGCGTCTCCTGTTCAACCACACCATCCTCGTCGTCCCGCCACGCAGGCGGGGGGTCGGTAGCGGACGATCCACCCTGCTGCGACTCCGTTAGGGACATTCGTAGATATCCTAATCAAGGCAGAAAGCAGAAAAAGAGTACAAAGACAAAACTATGAAGGACTTCGCCTGGTGCTGCGCAGTTTGCCTTCTTTTGTTTCAAGTTTGTGTGCTCGTGCGCAACGAATGAATTTTTCGAATTTATCGAAACGTTTGCACCCTCCCATTAGGTAAAGCCGTAACGATACGTGGAAAGAGCTCCCAGAAACGTTCTGGAGGGCAAGAAATGGTACGCTGAGCAGTTGGGGTGAGGAAATAAGCACGAGAGAGGGAAAAGGGGTGGATGGTTTGGGGCGTTGTGGGAGGGAAAATGTCAAATAAAAAGTCGTAGAAAATGGTGAAAGTGGAGAAATGGAGGAGTCATCCAGAGAAAATGAGAGATACAGAGAGAGAGACCAGAAACGAGGGGGGAAACCAAGGATACCATTACAGGGCAGGGTGATAGCACCACCTCCCGAGAGGCAGATGGCCCGACGCAGCAGATGCCAACAGCTGGACACGTTTGCGAGCGCGAAAGTGAAGGATGCCTGCCGTGATGGGAACTTCCGGGGGAGCGGAATCCACACGGCAGTCGACACGTTGGGTTTGAGGTACAACAGGGTCCACCGAACAGGGCAACAGTCTCCACGTTCTACAGAAGAGGAGGGATGAGCCAGGGGGTGCACTAATTTCTTTCTCGGGCATGGAAAGCATGATCTACGATGAATTACTTTTTTTTGACGTAGCGAGTCGTCGTGTCTCACCTTTCCATCGAAAGGCAACAGCAGAAAAGAAAACAGCTTGGAAGAAAAACTCTCTGTAGGCACACGCCAGCGGCGACGCACACGCATGCGCTTATGAATGAGGGGTGACTAACAATGAAGGGAGAGGGCAAATAAGAGAGAGATAACTGAACCAGATCTTGTCCGCACGTGCATATCATCCCCTCCTTTTTATATTCGAGTGCCGAGCGCGCTCGGAGAAAAAAAATACCGAACGAAAAGTAGAAAAAGGGAGGCTTTGCATGCCTCTACACACGTGCAGCGGCAGCTCTGGTCCGATACGCTGTCGTTGTTCTTCCATTCCTTTTGACTTCGCAGTTTTCTTTCTATGACCGAGCTCAGGAAGACGTGGGGGGCTTGTTCGCTCCTTTTGAGATCACTTACTCAGTAGTCTCCGAAGATCCGCAAAAATTGTTTCCACGGACCTCTCCAGATCCGCTACCACAGATACGGATAAATGCTGGGGGCAAACACTATTGCAGCTCGTCACTTTCGCGTCTTCACTCAACTCATTCCACGATGTCCCGGGGCAGGTGTTAGTATTAGCGAGTCCGCACGCGGGAACAGCATCCGAGTCAGCTTCGTCGGGTGCGAAGCAGGAGGCTCGAGGGAACCACTCGGTACTCCAGCCATCTAAAATATCCCTTAAGAAGTAGAAGCGCTCCAGAGCATGCTCCGTCAGCGAGCTTTTCTGCGCCTCCAACCAGACGACAGCGAGGTGCTTGTAGATGGCCTCGGTGCTACTCCGGCTGCCGCCCGAGGCTGGAACAGTATCCATTGTGGAGTCTAAGCGCGGTTCTGCGTCTCTTTTCCGGGAAATTAAGCGGAGCTCGAGGTCGAGGAGCGTCGTGAGGGCTGGCCACTGGTTGGATTTGCGCCAGCGGAATGCTTCTGTGATCTCTTCCGCCTCCACAGCTCTCTGTATTGCTTCATTCAGCAAGTCGAGGACGAGCAGCTCCTCGAAGGAAGCGAGCTCTCTCCGCCACGCAGCACACCGTTCACGAAAAGAGAAGAAGGCGTCACAGGGAAGAAGTCGTTGCAGTTTAGCCAGCTCTCGACGTCCCCGTCGTACACGCTCCTCGAAGGCGTCCACTTTGGGAAACAATTCATCTGAAAGGGTGCGTCGCAGATGATCCGCTTTTTGTAGAAGGTGCTCCTCCTCAGATACCGGAGAGCAGCCATTCTTCTCCGTGGCTGCGTCATCACCATCGGCGTTGCTTCGCGAAGCCCCTGCAGCAGTCGTGTCGCCTGCGAATGTCCTCGATACATCCTTGCGAGAAAACTGCAGCCCAGCGGAGAACGCAGACACGGGGGCGGCCATTTTTATTATTTTTGATTGAAGGGAGAGCGATGAATTTATCAATATCCCTCCACCCTAACCGGTGATTTGTGTGTGTGCGTGTGTGTGTGTGTGTGTGCGAGAGAGAGAGAGGGGCGGAGAACAGAAAATGTCGATTCTGCAGAATCTACCCACTTCGTTTCGTATCCTTCCCTTTGCGTTTTGGTTCTCTCCCGCTGGTCTACTCTGCAGAGAAAGAGGGAAACAGAAACAGGAGGCGGACGAAGAAACGATCGGAGAAGTACAAGATTTAAACATGACAGCAGGGAACGACACACTGGCAACGAGTGAAAGTTTTGGGGGGAGCAGGCCGGAGGGGAAAAGGAGCGGGGTAGAGTGGGGCTTCAACGAGACAAAACCACACGAAAGAGAGGGCTTGGATGAAAGAGAGAGGATGAGGAAGTCGGACCGAGAGCCTCAACGCTGATTGAAAAACTAACCAATGATGATGCGGAGGAGGGAAAAAAAGAAAGGATGGGAAGCGTAAGGAGAAGCTAGTAGTGAGCGTAGTCGCAGGAAGACGGAAGCATCACCGATCAAACCATTTCGTAGAAAAAATCCCCTTCCAGTGAGCCTTTCGTCTCGACAGGCCCACAGAGATTGAGCGTACGCTTTCTTTTTTCGGCCGTGTCTGGCTTTTTTTCTTCTGTTCGGCGCTTCAGCGACTGCAATGTAGACCATGAAATCAATCGAAGGGTATATGTAGAGAGAGAGAGCGAGCGAGGAAGAGAGAGAGAGTGTGTGTGTGTGTGTTGGCGTCGACGTTCCCCCGTGCCCTCATCAACACAAAAAGTAAAATCGAAATACCGCAGAAAAATATGTACACTAGAACTGGAAGAGCACTCGAAAAAGGTAATGGGACAACGGAAAGAACCCGAACTAAGGGAAAGTTAAACCGAACAAAAGTGGCGATCAAAAAAGGTAGACACAACACTTGCAAAGAACCGCATCGCATTCAAGGGTCATAGTGAAGCAAGCAAGAAGCGCATCGCATCACACCCGTAAAACTACTTCCCTTCCAACATATAAATATATATATATATAACTAGTCGCCTCAAGCAGGCTTTCGTGTTTAGCCGCTTTAATGAGATCTGAACGCCGCGTACGCGGAGCACCATCAGCAGAACCTCCAAAAAAGGCTCAACAACGCCCGCCTTGAGATTTTTTCACAGCGTGGCCAGTATGGGGTCACCTCCCCTTCTTTTGCTTTCCTTTGGTGGGAGTAAGGGGAGAGCCTGAGACTCGAAGGATTAGAGGGAGACAGGAGACGCGCATTCGGAAAAGGAACGGCGAACCATCAACTTCCTCCTCTCCGTCGAGCTCTCTCTTTTTTTGTTTCATCCTTCTTCTTTTTTTCCTCATAATTCTCCTTCGCGCTCTCTCATACCGGCCGCGCCGTCTAGGAGGTGTTCCTGGATGCATCCCGTGCGGAAGCGCACGGGATGAGGGGCGTCACACGGATTGGGCAAGAGCGGAAGACGTTCGAAAAGATTGCCCCCGCCCCTCCCCCCTCAGAAGGAAAAGGAGGAGAGGGAAAGGGGATGAGGAAACGTTTGTAAAGCAAACAAAGAAGACGAAGCGGCTACGCGTGAATAACGTGAAGAGGCACAAGACACTCGTAGGATAGGGTGGTTCTATTATGCCCGGCCTACTCGTCCGTTTAGACACATCTGGCCCCTGCCGTGGGAAAGGAGGAAGAGCAGCCCAGGCAGCTACAGTACTGCATTCTCTAAGGGCCAACTCAGCATCCCCCCCCCCCCCCTCCCTGAACGGCTACGCACAAAAGCTACCACCTTACAAAAAAAAAACTTAAGGAAAAACGGATATGAAGACACACCGCATCTTACGCACAGACATGTGCAAACTTAGTCGGACGGGCACCGTTACATTCACTTCGCATTGTCACATCACTAGAACGCGCACATAAAAACTTCAGCTTCTCCATGCGCAGCGATGATGCATCTTTTTTCGCTAATATAAAAGGGAGACAACACGAGAAAGCTCACCCAATCGAACCCATGCGCCCCATCGTTGTCAAACCGAGAAGAGGGAGGAAATTTCTGCGCACTGTCAAAAAAAATAGGGTGTGGGTCCCATTCTCTACACCAGGAACAAACGAAGCCAAGTGGTCCTACTCGCCCCCCCCCCAAGCACAGATCAGCATCTCCCTAGGCTTCAAATCTTTCGCGGAAGACTTCACTGAGGGGTGCCTTACACGTCTTTGAGAAAGTAAAATCACTAACAAAGAGGAGTACACACACACACACACGCCAATACACGGGGGTAAACAAGGAGTAACTTGCACAGCACATTATGAATCAGAAGCACCGGAGGAAGCGATGAAAACAAAGCAATAGCACCTAAAGGGGCATAGCACCACTCTATTAAAATAAGGTGAGAGATGAAGACGCAAACATGCATATATACCCGTGTGCGTTACATAGAATGAAAACTTCGACATTCATTGCTTCCCACGCTTACCTGAGTAGGGCAGAAAAAAAAGAGAGGGAGGGAGTGAGAAAATTGTTTTCGTCGAAGATGCTAATACATATAGAGAGAGATACGGAGAGAGCAAGGAAGAAGAGAGAGAGGGAGGAAGGTAAGGAGGGCGGAAGCAAGTTGTCAGGGTGGAAGCGACGAAAAAAGTGGAGAGGAAGAAAATATAATCTCTCGCTCCCAAACTCAGGGGTACAGGATCCCATTCTCTAGTGAGTTGCTCCGGTTAACACGAAACAAACAAAAAGGTTGTCACGATAGCCCCACCACGCAAGTGTGAAGCGGTACCATTGATTCGTACATGCATTTTGTTACCGCTCTACTCCATCCCCCAAATCCAGTCCCTGTGCTTCGGGAATTACCGATGCTAATGTTCGAAATGAGAGCTGCGGCTGTAATGTGAAACAAAAGAGCTGCATTAAACGCAAAGGCGAGCGAACCAGGCGGAAGAACATGAATTGTATTCCCTACAGATACAAAAAAAAAAATAAAAAGAAAATCGCGATAGTAGAGGAGGGAAAAAAAAAGAAAAGAGGAAACGCCTCGTGAGAAACTTCCAATTCGAACACAACAACAACAACGAGGGGGGGGAGAAGAGGGGTCATTGGAAGATGTGAAGGAACAGCGTAGCGGGGAAGACGGGGGTCGAACAGTCTCTCCGCCCCCCTCTCCCCACCCATGCAGCCGTACACCCACGTTCACCACGAGCGCCTTCCACGCCCCTTCCACGCTGCCGAAAGGGGAGAAAGGGGGGATGGGATGCAAATTGCGGTTCTGCCAATATCGCGATCCCGGGTACAAAAACTGCTCCAAAGCATTGGAAGAGGATACACCTTACCGAACCTTTACTTCTCTTTCTATTAAGCTTTTCTCTCTCTCTCTCTTTCCTCCCCGCAGTCCCCTTTCCATCTCCGTTTCCATCACCCCTATTGGGGGGGGGGGGGGGAGGGGGGGAGCATCACTGGTAAGAGGTTCGAATCAGGAGCTCGTACATGTTCGAGGAAGATACAGGAGTCCTCTCCCAATACATTCTGTCCATACCTCTACTCAGCCCACCCTACCGCTTTCCTCCATGAAGAACCACAGGCGCCGCACGGTCTTGGCACGAAGAAAGACTCGCGCGAAGGCCACCAGCTACGCCTTCTCCCCCCTCTCCGCGCCGATCTCCCTTTTCAGCGGGTCTGCCGTGCAGACAGCGAGAAAAAAGGGAAGCCGATGCGAATTGTGTGTTTGATGGTTCACCCTACCGCATTCATTTTTTGAATCTCCCCTTCTGCTGCTCTCGCCTTACAAGTCTACCAGCTCCATCCATATACGCGCGCGGAAGGTTTTGTAAAGGTGCCGCACCAACTCACGGAAATCCATCCGCTGTTGCGCCTCATAAAAGAATGTGAGCTTCTTTTTATCAAACTGGTACTCCGCGTCGATGATGACCATCGGCAGGGAATGATCCAACACCAGCTGGGCGCACACATCGATCGCACGGCGCTCCAGCTCCGCCTGTGTGCCGAGGAGCTGTTGCACATCCGTTTCTGATGCGAGCCGCAGGACCGTGCCGTTACCGACGCCCAAGTTGCGAGGCAGCCTACTATCCGTCAACCCTACCCCAATTACATTGAGTTTCCGCGATCCTGCGGAACCCTTTTCATGGCAGCTACCAGGCGTTCCATCACCGATGGGACTGCCCTCGGCGGCCACTTCGCACCAGACGTACACAACGAGGCCCAAGTCCTCACCGCGGTCTCCGCCAACGATGACGTAGCTACCGGGAGCCACATACTCCGTGGACTCGTACTGGAGTACACGTTTCCGCTTGAATTCTACGAGAACTTCGCAGCTACACTTGGGATCGATGCCCAACTTCTCTGGAGTATCCGGAGGAGCCCCTGCAATGCGGACCACTTTTGGGCGACCGCGGTCCTCCACGGCTTTGACGCTCGTGGTCAGGTGCTGATCGTGCAACGAGCGCAGGGTGTCCACTGGAATTCCATTCTTTACCGAGTTGCTGCTACTGCTGCCCAGCGCGCTGGCCTCGGCGTTCACAGTAGTGCCATTATCGCTACGGCGGTCGTAGAGAGATGCAAAAGCGTTTCGCGTCTGGCTTGTGCTGAAGGTAACGGGAGATGACTCGTACTCGACAGGGCTCTGCGAAGACTCCTCCAGCCCACCAGCCGTCAGCTGCTCGTACAGGGAGTCGAAGTTGAACGAAGATGCGGTGGCTGTGGCACCAGGGGCGGAAGACATACTAAAACGCTTAATAAGATCCTCGAGAGAAAGTTTCTGTGTGGCTTGCGGAGATGCGGTGAGGGAGTCTTGCTGGCTCCGATTGTTCCGGTTCGGTGCGGTAGAGAAATAATCTCCTGTTATTGAGTCGTCCAGAGGAGGAGGCAGGCCACTCGCGACGCCACTGATCTGTGACGGATGTAAGCATGGACTTCGACCGACGGGCTGCGAAAGTGCCAGATGCGTGTTTAGTGGCGTTACAGGGTCCGCTTTGTGAGAGCCGAACGTACCCAATCCTGCAACCGTCGCGTGGTTGTTGGCGCTGGCGAGGTACCCCATCCCAGCGCCACTTTGAAGGCCCGGCTCCGACATCACCTCTCCTACAGCGAGCATGGCGCTATTGCCGTTCAGGCTGCTCATCAGTGAGCGAGCCGCCCCGCCCGTTATGGCGGGGCGAAGCGGTGTGGCGTTCATGTTCTGAGTGGCAGATGCGATGGAGCTGCTGCCCAGTACACCCGTTTTGGCACCCGAAACGCCCAGCAGATCTGCACCCGCAACATTTTGGATCGCTGAAAACGGTGAGGCATTCATGTCGGTGTATACACCGTTACCAGAGTGCAAGGGGCTTCCTTGCTGCGACGGTGGATGCTGGATACGCATGCGCAATTGGTCAACTCGGCTGTTGAGCTCTGCGTAGGACAGCTGCAGCGCGTTCTGCTGCTGCGCAAAGAACTCATTTAGGTCAACCATTAACTTACCCACCACACCTCGGAGCTGTTCGCGCTCCAGTGCTGGAGTCGCGATAAGCTGCGGCATGGTATAAAAAAATAATGGAGGCGGTGCCGTACAAGGCAAAACGTGAAGATGTCTCGACAAAAGATCGCACGAAGCCCGCTGAACCGTTCCGAATACGAATTATGATGTGTAACGCAAGGAAACGAGGAAGGTCAGAGATGGGCTTTAGCGCGCTGTGGATAATTCTCAGCTCTCAGACTGTTTTATGCAGGTTTTCCACCGGAAGAAATTGTCGAGTGAGGTGATCTTTGTTTGCTCCTTGTTTTCCTTGTTGAGCCGTCGCACAACTCAAAAATGGGGGAGCGAAGAGATGCTCTTCGCCCACCTTCGCGAATCTGCGTGAGGAGTGGGGAAGAGAAGGAAGGGTGAAACAGGATCGCTTGTCACAGGCTGCCGGATAATACCGGTGCATGCAGCTTCCTCTGATGTCAAACGCGATCGGGTTGCCAAGAGAGAAAGCAACAGAAGAAAGAGAAGTGATTGGCCTGAATTTCCTGTAGCGCAATATATATCGAGCAAAACAAAAGGTCCTGAAAGCAAAACAGGATTTATCACGAAGGAAGATGCACAGGAGCGCTGGGTGAAATTTGTGTGTGTGTGTGTGTGTGTATCTTACCGTGCTGTGAGGAGTGGGAAAAAAAACGCGGGACCTTTTCACTTGCCCTATGAGTTATGTGTTCCCCCTCCTTTCCGGGGACCAAAGTACGTGCTCACCCGTGTCAAGCCCTTTACGCTTTATCCAGAGCTCCTTACCTCACCAAAAAGAAATGAGATGATAAAATGAAAAAATAATTAAATGAGAGAAGAGCGTGAGCCGCTTCAGTCCGAACACCACTGCAATCGGTAAGAACTGCTAAAAGGCACAGTAGATAAAGGAGCCCTAGAGGGGGTTTAACATGAGAAAGGCTGTCGCAGTAGGGGCGGGAGAAAACGAGGGCAAGTTGGAGGAGTGAGAGAGGGGTGAAACGCAGTAAGGCAGAGGAGTGATGAATTCCTGTTCATTTATTTGTTTTAAGGGCGCTACGACGTGTGACGACACGGCTCAGCACAAGAACACGATGGTCTGACGAGGGAAGGTGGACGACGGAGAGTTTCTCTAAGTTACGTGAGAAAGCTGCGATCTCATCGATGATGTGACAGAGCACGCTGGCGGAGAGGAACGCCTTCCGTGCGGGAAGTAAAAAAGAGGTGGAGGGAGAACCAATAAACGCACGGATCAGGCTCTCGCACGACACCCGGGTCGCGTTTATGTTTCGTCACTTTTTTGTTACAGACTTACGCTCTGCCCGCCTTCTCTTGCATATCGTCGGGAACGTGGGATGTTAACTACTAAGAAGCAAGTGCGGAGAAAGACGTTGCGGACAAATGTGCTTTTTTCTTTCTAAGAAAAAAAAGCGAGAGTGAGGGAAAGTCTAAGAGAGTAGAGATACAAAGATAATGAGGGTGAGGGACTCGAGAATCTGGCGGCATATGCGCACTCGGAATCGAAATCACAGACAACCGAAAGTTCGGGTATCCATATTTTTTGTGTGCACCAAGCGAGGTGCAAACTGGGAAGTCGTCTCCAACAGGAGAAAACGCCAGTAGGAAAAAGCGAAGAGGGGGGGAGCGGGGCAGGCCCAATGACGTGGCGCTGTGGAAGAGGAGAAGAAGCGGAAGTCGGGATAGATTGAGGAGTATACCTACTAATGGTTTGGCGAAGAGTTGGGATGCCTATGAAGAAGGTCCGATAGAAGTCGGTGATGGTAAGTCGACCAACGTAGATCTTGCTCCCCACCCCACCCCCCCACCCCGATAAAATGAGAGAGAACATGTAGGTGTGTGGCCATGTTTGATTGCAGGACCAAATGGCCGTGGAACGAGAGAGGGAGAGTGGATAAAGCGGTAGGTACCTTGGCACACACACACGCACACCAACAGCAGCAGCGTACACCAGAACGGTAGGTTCGCCACCTCCGTTTTTTTGAGGAAGCTTCGGAGGAGTCCAGTCTACTCCAGAAGGCACGTCGTAAGAAAGAGCGAAAGTCTACGATGGTCCCCCACCGCGTCGCCAATCCTTAAGAGAGCGACTGTTGATTCCCATCTGCAACGTGCAGTGTGCCGTTGCCGTGCGTATATTATTCGCAGGCGCGCATGAAGGTCACCGAAAACGGTATATCACTAGTGCCGCAGCGAAAAAAAAAAAGAGAGGCAGTGTGACAAACCCAG
The DNA here is from genome assembly GCA_030849085.1 of Borovskyia barvae. Classification (NCBI taxonomy): domain Eukaryota; phylum Euglenozoa; class Kinetoplastea; order Trypanosomatida; family Trypanosomatidae; genus Borovskyia; species Borovskyia barvae. The sequence goes on along the minus strand of JASAOM010001126.1, from coordinate 382,291 downwards.
TTTCGTTCTTCTCCGGAAGCGAAGAAGGCAATTGGCTATTTTTTTTCGATGATACTTCTTCGGTATGCTACTCGTGCCTCTCTTACGGTAGCACGAGGACGATACAATTCGCCACGGCAACACAACATCGGAAAACGAGAGAGCAAAACTGAACTAGAGAGGATCGTCAGGTCAGCACCTCCCACCACCCCAACACCCGAGTGGCACCCCCTTCAGAATGAAAGGAGATACACTTTAGATGCATCGGTAATATATATATATGCGGGTAACGATGGGAAAAGGAAAAAAGTCGTCAAGAAGGCACTGTCCACCCTGGGTAGAGAGGGGGGAAGAGGGGAAGAAAGGTCGGTGCGCCTCACCGACGACTCATCACCATCTGAGAATGTCATAAGAGCGGCGCGAAAAAAAGGCAACGCATGAAAAACCCGGGAAATACGCAGACACACACACACACGGAGACATATATATATATATATATAATTGCACTCGCAGAGGAACATAGAGAGAAAAGGGAGAGGGTTAGAGAAACAGAGAGCAGGACTCGAAACCTCCAGATGAAAGCAATTCTGTTTAAGTAGCGCACGAAACGTGAAGGGGCGGCCAAGCACATCCGCCAATAAAAAAAAATTTCGATGTTACTGCCATCCTTGTAAAAAGTAGGGGGGAACATCAATCGATATATATATATATATATTCATAGAAACTCCTTGATATCGATTCACGAAGAAGGCAAGGGATCATTCCATTTTTCTGTTTTCTTCCCATCGGACGAGGACAAGCAATCCCTTTCAGGCCCTCGGCGATGCCAAGAAGTTTAACAAACCTCTCGTCCCTTTCCTACTAGTGTTTAGCCCCCTCCATAGACGTCGTATGCAAAGATATTTCAAGGCACTTCCACTCTTCTTGGACTCTCCCCATTTAGTAAGTGTCGTTTTGGTGATAGGGGAGAGAGAACATTCCTTGACATCCTCTACACCAACGCCGGGAAGGGGCTCTACGTTTTTTCTTTAAAACTCCAATGGCTGCTGCTGAAACACATTGCTTTGCCTTTTTTGGGTCTCCATCTCGGCGTAATCAGAGGGAATGAAAAACAGGAGACTACATTAGCCTATTTGGGGGGGGGGGGGAGAGGCCAAGAAAGAGAGTGGGGAAGGGAGAAAGACTCAGCAACAAAAGCAGGCGAAGATATTGTCGACCCTTACCCACCACCACCACGTAGGAAGAGATCGCAGCAAGCGTGGCTTCAAGTTAACACGATGCAGCCATTAACTCTCTATATAAAAAAAGATAGAGGGGGGGGGCCGGTGAGTGGCCCATGTTTGCCCTCTAATTCGTCAGTTCCGATAGCTTTAGAACGTAGTCGACACGTTCCGACTCTGACATCTGGTCTAACGGCTTTGAGAGAGGGACTAGATCCCGCAGTTGCACCGGATTCCGACTACGCAGTTTTGCATGCAGGCCGACATAAGGATTCTTCTCTCTATCCCTTATAGTGGACACGGGCGCCTGTCCGTGCAGCTCCTGAAACCCGAGTGCCCGGCACACGTCATTACATTCGTGCTTCGCTACCCACTTGTCGATGCCCTCCTGGCCCATGTTACCCATACCAAGCCCTTTTCCATCCTCTGTGTGGATCTGCGGGTCTGTCAAGAAATCGTGGACACCTTGCAGATCACACAGCAGCATTGACCCACCGCTCTCCACCAGCGTGAAATGGGAGAAGGCCTCCGCAGCCTCGAATATATGCATGCGCCGCTCTGCCGCTGTCGACGTCAGTTGCGTTTTCTTCTCCTCCCGATACGTATCCCCATAGTTGCTGTTGTACTTGGTGAACAGCCCAGAGAGCATCGGCTCCATCACGAAGAGGACCTCACGGCTGTCCTGTGTCTTATATGAAAAGAAGCCGTTGTTGGTGCGCTGGTACGCTTCAGGGATGTTTTTGCGAGGAATGCGCACTACGTAACACTGCAGAAAAGAGATGTTGGGCTTTTGGATGCTATCCAGATGGATACGATTGAAGTTATTCGCAAATTCTTCGCACATGCACTGCGCCGCGCCCTCGTTGAAGTAGTCCTTTTCCACCACATCGGCGATGTTCCGTCGGAATAGCTTCGCCACCATCGGGGTCCCTAGGCCATCCTCGTCTACGTCCTCCACCTCGTAGCAGACGCGCATCCCACCGCGCCCGATCGCTTTATTAGGATTGGGTACACGGATCAAGCAGTCCACCTCCTTCCATTCATAGCTGCGCAAATCATATATGTACTTCTTTGCGGGACACAACACGGCGTTCGGGTTTGGCGACCGTGCTACCTCCTCCTTCACAGCTGGGGACTGCGGAGAGGAAGGTTCTGACATGGTCTGATATATATATATATATATATACTTCGATTCCTGAAGAATGTGGACGTGCCAACCTTAACGTACGGTAGAGCTCCTGAACACAACGAAGAAGCAAGGCGAAGCAGTGACAATGAAGAAAGAGGGGAATGAAGCGAAACAAGAGCACAAAGATTTCAATCAAGGGGACACTCACACTCGCACTCACACTCACACCCACACACAAAAAAAGCAGGCTTACAGAGAAAGGGGCTTGAGAGCAGAGAGCGGGAACCGAAGAAAAGGGTCGGGGTCGGGAGTATCAAAACTTATTCGCTACAAAGCCCAAAACGATGATTCCACCTACAAAGGTGAAGATTTTGTAGAAAACGTGCTGTTTAGAGACGCTAAATCTTTCGCGTTTCGTTCGCTTCTTGAGCTCTACTGTTACTACACGTGATTAGCGCTGTCGAAACGAAGATTGAGAAAGGCACGCAACTGGAAAAGAGGAAGAGGTCTCCTAAGGTCACCAAGAAACCCTAGCGTAAACCAGTTGCGCATGATACAGGAAACATGTTGATGTACCACATATTATATGGTGAGAAAGCGGAGAGCCAGTTTGTCCATGGGGATAGTGCAACGATACCGTGAAGTGTGGCCCACCACCGGCAGACAGAAAAGAAGACATCGAAAGAAGAGAGCAAAATTGGAAGATGACCATCCGTGAATGCACAAAGGATGCCCCATTGTATGATGCGGGGGTGAAGGGAGGGGAGGGGGGGAAGACATCAACAGAGGTAAGAGAAAAGAGAGTCGCGAAGGAAGAAGAGGGGGGAACGCGGAGGATAGGGGGGGGAAGGAGGTGAAGAATTTGAACGAAGCAGGGAAGACATGCCAGACAGCCGGGAAACAGAGATCGAGTTCTATACGCACGTGAGTTCCCCGGAGCTCTCCGTCGTTTTAATTCCAATTCGGTTCGCATGAGAGGGTAAATGCGGATCCTTGACGAGTTCCATTCGCGAAGATATGGTAAAGCAACCGGCACGCGCCGCATGACACTCTTCTCCCACTGCACGCAACGTCGCACTGCAGCACAACAAGAGGGGGGAGGGGAGAAGTCCCGTATCGCAAACGCGCAAGGCCGTGAGTCCGTAACGGAGTAGACCGGCCATACCCATTCTCAAAGGAGTACTTGATTTGATGGGGAGGAAGGAAGAGGGTGAAATAAAGAACGGAAGGAGTGGGGAGCTACCTTCTCAAGTGCTGCCTCGCTCGTCTCTCCCGTTTCAGTCTTCCGTGAGGCATAAAAGAAGTTCGAACACGCTGCACCCGCCTTAAAGACACGTGAGCAAGGAGTGGTCAACAACTAGTATTCCACGTATAATGACACAGACACACACACACACACACACACACACACACACCTGCGTACCCAGCAACGTCCTGGCGCAACGAGAAACTTCTTCGTTTCCACATCTCCTTGTTTCCTGTCAAAAGCCCCCCCTCTCCCCCCCGGGCTCAACGTTCCTTTCCTTCGTCACTTACACCGCCACATGGAGGAAGAAAAGAAAGAATTGGCGCACCCGCCTGCCGGTCTCTCACCCTTTGCGTTCTCCACCGCGAAGGTGCTCGTACAGGTCCCAGAATTGCCGCCCACTCGGGATGGTCGCCTTGAACTTCGTAGCCAAAAGGATAGTGCCGCTGAGACGGCGGTGCAAGGAGTACACCGGCGTGGGTGGGGGACGCAGGCGGAGCCTCACGATGGTTGGCACATGTGCTTGGATAAGCTTTGGCAGGTTCTGTGCCGCGAAGTCAAACGGGCACTTCCGATCCTCGAATGGCTTACCCAGCAGCAAGACGCTAGCGCAATGGGCCTCTATCATCTCTGGCGCCTCCTGCCCCGTAAGGAACCCCAACTTGACGCTCTTGTCTACGATGGTCTGGCGATCTCCAGTCGCCGCAGCAGCAACTACATCGAGGTAGTCAGCGACAAACTCACTTGAAAACTCGCGTGCCGCGCCGAAGTCGAGCAGGTGCACTTCGCCGTTGTCCACATTGTACAAAAAGTTCGAAAAGTTCGGATCCGTTTGCATGAAGCGCCAATCAAAGAGTTCCTTCAACGTAAGATTCATAAAATTCCCTGCGATAAAGTTGCACAACTCCTGTGGAATATCGGAACGCTTCCCGAGTTGATCGATAGGTACGCCCCGCACATAGTCCGTGACAAGTACTTGGTCCGTCGAGATCGCCTCGAACACCTGCGGTACGGAAAAGACGCTCGAAAGGGTTGGATCGGCGAGCACTAGATCGCGATACCGCCTCTGCTTCGCGGCCTCCAGCGTATATTGGCACTCCTCGTGAAGCTCGTTCCGCAGCTCTTGAAGCACCTTATCAACGAACATACCGGGTGGTAGAACGCCGGCGGAGATCAGCATTTTTAGATTGGCCACATCCGAATCGATGCTCTTCGCCACGCCCGGGTACTGTACTTTCACCGCCACCTCGACCGGCTCTTTTGCAGGGTCCGTGCCAGCCACTCCAGGTCGCAAGGTCGCACGATGCACCTGCCCGATGCTGGCCGCAGCGACGGGGGCATCATCAAAGGAGGCGAAGACCGCGCTGCGCCAGCCAGGATCGCCAAATTCTTTGGTCAAAGTGCGGTTCAACTGCGTCAGGGGCATGGCGAAGGCTTGGTCCCGCACCCGCTCGAAGATCGCCGTGACATGAGGAGGGATCGTGTGTCCATCCTGTATGCTCAGCATCTGCCCCAGTTTGAGCACTGCGCCTCTCATACGGCATAACGTTTCCACAATGTGCGTGTGACCGCTATCGGAGAGAAAGCCTGCGGACGGAACGGTTTGAGACAACCTATCCCAACCGAGCTGCACGAATAGGGAGGCAAAGCCAGCGGCGCGGCCCATCCTCGTCGATGGAACGCGTTTGTAACGCACATCTTTTGTGCTAGTTGTCTTCGAAAGCTCCTCTGCGATGCTTGGGGACAACTTCAACGGAGCACTCGCCACATGCGACACTGGCTGCTCTCGCACTGTTTCATTGGGGTCATCGGTGCGGGGAGTGAAAGCGGCCCATGACTTTCCTTCGACAGAGGCACCAGCGTTGATAAGGACGGCCTCGGCCACACGCTTCAAGCCCCGCGCAATGTTGCAAAGCGCCGTGTCGCGACGCACTAAAGAGTGCCGCATGCGGCCAAAAAAAAATGAATGTGAAAATAATGAACTTTTGTGTCGCTGCCCTCACGTGTCGAGCATGAAAAAGAGGGAGAGAATGACGGGAGATACCTCAACATAAGAGAATGTTTCGCGTGTTTTCAGGCGCGAAAGGTGCCAGTACCACCACCCTCCCTTCCCATTTCATATCCTTGCTGTCACTGGCCGGAAGCTGCTGCATCAATAACGAAGCATGCGCTCCACAGATGTACCATCGCTACCATACCTGCAGTAGCACCGGTAGAGCTCCCTCAAAACTGCTTACGATCGCATTGACTCTCTTCCTGTCTATGCGGCTGAGACTATTAGTATGCAAAAAAAAAACTGAGCCCACGAGAGACAAGAGGTTTCAGAAGTACGACGTACTTGAGAAACGCGGAAGAGGTGCAGAACGCATCGTCAAATCGAGAATACCTTTGCCTTCATCTCTATCGTGGCTTTCCGTTTCTTTCATGTTCGTATTCGCTTTATGCCGCTTATATTTTTGAAACCGGCAAACTTCTCTTGGGGACACGCATCCTTTTTCTTCACCCCCCCCTCCCCCTAAGAAAGTGCATATGCTGGCGGTACTCGTTACCCACGCCGCGTAAGTGAACCCGAAAAGATACCCGCTGGCGCTCCCTGCGGCCCTCTCCACACGTTTTTCAGCCTTTTCCATCATCTTGCGCGTCCTCTGACCCTCCCACCACGACGGGGAAAACAGAAGCTCCACGTCCTCCGCCTGCTCTGTGCCGCAAACCTGCTCTTCCCTCTCTCTTTCGTGATTTTCGGTTGGGTGCCATCAGAGAAAGGTAGGTGGAGAGAGAGAGGGAGAGAGGGAGAAGCGAGGGGGGGGGCCACACGTTCTCAACACTTCCATGCGAGAGGGGGGTTGGCGGGAGAGAGTGTCCAGAAAGAGCGTAGGGGAGGGTGCGGAGCTTTCCACAACAAAACCAGAAGGGGGAGCGCGTATGATCCTTTGTCACAGCAAGACAGTCTTCTGCTGGTGTGCGAGGGGGGGGGGGGTTCACTACTTTATAAGGCTGAGCCACCTGCCGCCTCGAAGCTTCGCCTTCCCGATCACCCTGCAACTTTCTCGCGATTCCCTCGTCGCCTTCGGAAGAGATACAGAAATTAGGAGTAATAAGTGGGGTGTAGGAAGAAGAGAGGAGAACTAAAACGTACGAACAAAATTCAGTCGATGTTTGTTTTTGGGGGCTCTGACAACGCTAACGCACGCGCCGCAGTCCCCACCCCTCTGGCTCATCACACGTCCATCACCTTTCCTCTCGTCCTTGTTTCCATCCCTCACTCGTTCCACTTTATATGCGCAGGTATAGATGTACATCTACAGCGACCCACAGGCACGCCCTACCCTAGCCGCTAACATTGTCCATCCCATACGTGCGTTCCGAAGCAGCATTACAGTTTCGATTGCCGGCCATAGTTCTCTTCTTGGATACGCTGATTCATTTTCAAGAACCATTCCGCTATGCCGACCTTCGATGGCCCTTGAATGCTGTCGACGACAGCGCTGACGTACTTGAGAAACTGCAGCTGAACATTTCCTGCGCCGCGGAGGTGCTCTACTTCGATGGCCTCGATCGAAGCACACACACGCTGGAGGACCGGTGTACTGGAGCACTGCAGCAGGTTGCACAAAGCGGAGAAGTACGCTACAAAGAGTTCTTGCGCGCCTTTCGCGTATCCTGGTGTGCTGTTCCACAACAGACACAAACGGTCGAACAGTGCTGAGACTACGAGGAGGATGGCACTAGTCGGCGTCAGCTTCCGTAGAGCAGCGCGTTGCGAGGAGGAGAAGCGGCTCAAGTACGCCGCCGCGGCTCTTGCGGATGGCGAAAGCGCCGTGGTGGACTCCCCCTCCGACCCTTCCTCAAAGAGGTGCGCCAGTGCTGTCGAGTCGCAGCGTTCCATTCCGTGGCAAGCCGCGCGTACGGACCGTGCAAAATGTTGAATCACCGAAAGAGACAAGGGTGGGTAGACGGAGGCTTGACCCACTGTATCACCGGCACTCTCCAGCGCCACATGTGGAATGTACAAGGCAACGTACGTTGGGACAAATAAGGGACTGACATACTTCTCTGCGCGGAAGGCAGCCGTGAGGAAGTCATGACCCGCATTGCTCAAAGCTGCACTGTAGCGGTTGGTAATCGCTGGCAAAGCCACGTCGACCCAGTGACGTAACATCAGATCTTCAGTTACGGCGTTCGCAGCGCTCGCAGTAGCCATGGAGCGCAAGTATGCCTCGAACCGCGCAAGCTGTAGTCGATTTGCATGGTCAGCACCGGTGCTCATGGGGACCAGCGTGCGGGAAAGTAGCTCACACACCGTCCGCGCCTTCATCATTTGCGGTAGTGTTGCCAGTGTGTTCTGCATAAGCGCTATGTGTCGCTGCGTCGCCTTGCGCTCTGCCTCCGTGGCGGAGGAAGACAGAGGGTAATAGGCGCGGAGGGAGTACAGGAGAGCCACAACGGGCAGCATATCGGTTGGGGGGATGTGATGAAAGAACTCCGCCGCGCGAAGTCCGTGAAAGAGGAGGCGCACGGTGGCCAGGGTCATGACACGGAAGCCGTCAGGGAAGTTCTTCGCCCGTACTCGATCCGCCTCTGGTGTGTGGCGTAGTACGTCCTCGTTGCCGGCAAAAAGCAGACGCACATCCCGTCGGATGAGGTGAAATAGGGCGGAGATCGGTGTGGGTGCCGGCGGTAACGGCGGGATCGAAGCGCCATCCTCGGCTTTGGACATGGGGAGCGGCGGAAGGGGTGGTAGAGCCGCCCTATGGCCACTACCACTCGAGCTCACTGCAGCAGTTTCCGTCGAAATAGCAGTCGCAGCAGAGGCGTCGCCCGCAAACTCCCGCCCCTCCGCCATCTCGCGCTGATCCTCATGAGTATTTTGGATTACGCTCCACACACAAAGCTCCACAAGTGGCGCGACCCCCAGTCCGTCAACCGCATAGAGCTCACTGACCTCTGTCGAGGTAGACGCCTTGGAACAAAGAGCGATCTGAAAGACGTGCCGAGACAGCGACTCGTACAGGGCGAGCGTAGACGGGGTAGAGATGAGGGCGTGCGGTGCCGCGGACCCTTTCGATGCTGTCACCGTATAACAACACGCCAGGAGGAGTCGAAGGAACGACGGTATCAAAACTTCCGGTTCCGCGGAGAGCTCCGTCACTTCAGCCCGACGGAGGAGCTCTGCCTCCCTCGTGAGATCCGCTTCCGGCATTCCCTGCAGCGCAGCCAAAACGAGCAGCTCGTAGTAGGAGAGCAGATGCGATGTCCTTGTCCCTTGTTCTGCTGATGGAGCGGGCTCTTTTTGAGCAGTTGCCGCGGGCGGGATCGCATCACCACTCAGCCAGGTACGACGCACTTGAGCGAAAACGGCGTTGCGCAGTGCTTTTACAAAGCTCGCTTCCTCAGCACTGTGGTGGCTATCCGTGACGAGGCAGGACTGCAACAGAAGCTGAACGCGGCGGAAGAGGATAAGCAGTCCAAACGCACAGCTCCCTTGCCGTTGTTCTGCGAAACATGGATTGCCAGAGCGGGCCGTTTGCACGGTAAAGTAAAGGAGACGAAAAGGACGCCACTGATAAGGCGGCCGAGAGGATAGTCGCTCGAGAAAAAGCTTGGCAGCCACTTCCTCAACGTTGTCGAAGTCGCGGCGGCGCTGCAAAAGAGCGAACAAGACATCCTTAATAGCCTTTCCATAGCTGTCCGTGATCAGAAGACCAAGCCCACTCGCTCGCCAAGCGTCGACGCTGTGGAAGAACCGCAGAATTGGGCTTGCGTCGCTGCCCGGTCGCGCCGTAAGAGAGGCCAGCAAAAGCATCGTGGAGCTGAGAGCGCTTTCTGTGGTACGAAAGAGTTGATGACCCATGGAAGTATACCCCTTTATAACGTTCACAGCGGCGATCTCGCGCTCTGCCGATCTCAGCGGCTCGCCCGCCTCGCCAAGTAACAAAGTCGACAGGGTTGTGGCAAGTCGCGCCATCACATCGATGTCCACCTGCGCAATGCGACGTGCCGCCCGCACCTCCGCACGGGCTTCTTTACTCTCAAAAGATCTCAAGAGCGTTGTCACACGCAGTACCTGCATCAGATGTGGAAATACGTTTGTATATACACTCGCCACATCTGCATTGGCAGAGCCACGCTCAGTCAAGGTCGAAAGGGGTGTAGATGATTCACCGTTCGGAAAAACGGTGCGAGCATGGACTGAGCCATTTGGAGAATGCGGACTGGCTACCGTGCCGTAGAGAATCCTCTCGATCTTCTGCGCTGCAGTACCGATCATACCCCACAAGATGCCAGTGAAGGAACGGACGTCGTAGCGCAGATCCCTCCGAGTAGCCAATACTTCGGCATGGGCGACGAGAAAATCTAGATCCTGCGCTGCTATGAGGTGGATGGACTCGGGATGTACATAGATGTGTGGGGAGCCGCGCACCTCGGACACACCACACGCTTCCAAAATTGCGTTGATGCGCCGCAGCTCCACAGCGCCCACCCGCTGCGACGTGCCAGCAGTGCCGCTGGAGAAGTGGCTAGGTCTCATGATGGGCACCCTCCTCGAGAGATGGAGCAACAAAAAGTGACACGGCGGAGTGGCAGGGATATGCTGGAACGGGTGCTGACCACCCTGCGTGAGATGATACTATTTCTCTCTCTTTCTCCTCCCCCACACCATTATCACCACCCCCCGTTTGGAGTGGCTACTAGAAAATGGAAGGTGAGGCGGCAACGTGGCACGGCTTTGCCAAATACTTGAACACAAAGTGAGAGGCCGGGCTGTCACTGAGCGTGGTCAATGTGGCGGAGGTGCGGAGGCGGGGGTGAAGGGAAAGTAGGAGAGAGAAGTAAAGAGCTCAAGGAGGGACAGGGGCCAACAGCGCAAAGCGAAGCACCAGATACCGTGAAAAAAAAAGTGGTACGTGACTCTTTTGAAAAGGGGATGCCGATGAGAGCACCTCGTTTACGCCTTGATAGGAAGATTCAGCTTGCTACGCTGATCTATCAGCGCTCCCCTCTCGTATCTTCTCGCTCTGTGATATGATTAAGAGAAGTGGACGATCTGTGTCTTCCGATGCACCTCCCCGGATGGACTTGAAGAGGCAACGAGATGCGATACTCAGTATACGACACAAAGAAGGCAAAAAGTGAGATTACAGAAAGACGCACTCCAGTAATCCTCCAACGTCCTGAATTTTCACAAATCGGATACGAAAAACGATGCTCGCCGTAACACGCTCCGTCAAGGGCGAGGAGGGAGGGGTGAAAAAAGCGGTGAGGAGGGGGGCAACGCAACGGCGTTAAGGGATCCGTGTCCTAGTGGAGTCGAAAGAAGCGGGGAGTTATACCGATGATGATGTGAGAATCTTCTGTGAAGTTTATCGTTGATGGAAATAAAAATACATATAGATTTCAGTGAGGGACCGCATGAAAAGAAAGAGGGGAAGACCAAACAAAAGAGGAGGAGGATATCGTGGCGAGAGCGAGACACTTTACGATGAGACCGCAACTCTGATGGAGAAATGTTGGCACCCAAGCCCCGGAACTCCGGACTCTTTGATACCAACTTATCTCTCCTCTCTCAACGCCCCCCCCAAATTTCCTCACGGAAGAGATCGGTCGGCGCATTGAATAAGGTCAACTCGTAAATTCGAGCATGAATCAGCACTAAGAGAATCCATTCTGGAATGCACATGTCCGCATAATATGCCGCCAAACCTCCAGCAACGCCTGTATCGAGGGGGGTTGAGTACGCATGTACACCCTCCTTTTCTTCTCTCTGAGTGTGTGTGTGTGTCTGTTTTTTAACATATATGGTTCTTCATTCTCCGGCAACGCCAAAGTTCTCCTGCGTGTTTTTCAGAATTTCTCAGGTGGCGGTGGTGGTGGTGTGCTTTCCTCCCCTCACTCCCTCGAAAATTCCACAAGTGGCAAGCATCGCCCACGACCGACAGCACATTGAACGATGAGAAGAAAAACTTTGAAAAGGTCGGAGCGGGAGATGAGCGAAAACACAGAGAACGTAAGGGAGAAAGGATAAGGCATGAAAACGAAAGAGAAAGGAAAGGACGCGCATGCAAGAGTTTCTTTCGTGGTGGAGTTGTATGATTTCGCAGAGCCCCTCTCGCTCTCTCGCTCTCCCATCCGCCCGTGTCCATCTGAAACGATGATAAAGAGACGGGGTAGCAGAAATGTGGGGAGGCAGAGAGAGGGATGAGAAGAAGGAAACGAAGGTGGCCCCTACACATCTGAACGTTGGATGAGACGGATTTTTCGCGAAAAACTGGCAGGGTGCGTTGGACCCCCCGATTTCTCCACCAAGACGCCTTCGACACGAAACGAAGGCTGCGTGTGTGTGGAGGGGGGGAGACGACTCCACAAAAAGGTTCCCATTCAAATGTGACGGAACGCCTTGCGTGCGTACGACTGCCCAGGGCGGCGACCACGCTTCGTCTCCTTGCCGCGGTTCGTCGCGTACGGCTTGGCGTGGCTGCCAGGTACACCCGACGCGCCGAAGTGGCGGACGGATTCGCGACCCGACTTGCGACCGCGCATCAGGTACGTGCTCTTCCCGGTGGGAGCGATCATCGCCAGCTGATCAAACGTCAGACACTCTCCCCCGGCAGCGGTAATGCTCTGGCGAGCGCTCTTAGAAAAGCGCAGCGCGCACACACGAAGCGCCGGAATGCGGGCCATGCGCACATCATCGAGCACATCACCCACCACTACGGCAATCGGTGCCTTCTTGCCCTTTTCCGTGAACACTGCTCTGCGCTTCATGACGACGGCAATGCGGCTCAGCGAAATAGGCGCACGGTTGCTGCGGCTCTTGAGCAGGCGCTGATACACGATCTTGTTGAAGCCAGAGCTCGTCCGCTTCGCCAGAAACTTGTACAGCTTGATCAGAAGCTTGATGTACGGGTTCGTCGAGTACGTGTGATGACGAATCGCCCGACTCTTCTTGGAGATGCCAGTGAGATCAACGCCCATTTTCGCTTTCGCTCGGATACGGTCTGAGAGAAGGGAAGGAGTCGAGCAACGAGAGAGAACGCCGCGGTGGCAAACAACACGAAAAAGAAATTTCTGCTACGCTGCAGGTGAAAAAATGAGAGAAAAGGACCAACACGAGAGTGAAGCAGAGGTGCACCCCAATCACAACCACAACCGCGATGGCACAGGTAGATTCAAGCACATATGCGTGCGTGTGTGTAGCGGTTTTTGACGAAAGGTATGACACCAATCAAAGAAAGGAGGAAAGATGGCGAATGAAAATAGCAAAAAGTGATTTTGTTTCTCGAGAAGTGTCACACTTACACGGCATACATCTTCACAGCAAAATTAAAGATCTTTGGGACTGAGAGGAGGGTAGCGAAGCTCGAGTGAAGGGTTACATTACTGATCAGAAGCGCGGCGTACTTGGGTCATGCAGAATGCGCTTAACCGATGCAGCACAACCCGCTGTATATATATTTATGCAGGGATATATTTCTTTGCATCTGTGAAGCATGACGTGCGCAAGTTCTACTGTACTCTCAAAACCTCTGTTAGTGTCTGTGTGTCTGCCTAAGTGATACGTTCCCATCCCCGTAAAACATTCCTTCTTCGCGAGGCTCTCATAGCGGTAGAGCTGAAGAAGATGAAACACAAGCAAGAAAAGAAGAAGGCTGCAGAGAGACAGGAATGTCCGTCCCAACCATCGGTGGCGGTTAAGAGCGTCTCCTCGGTTCCGTCTCGTGGGCAGTCGAACTCCACGTCAACAGCTCGCTATGTACATTACACAAGAGGCCAGAAGCAAAAAAAAAGATGGGCCATACAACATTTTAAGAACTAAGGATGAGCCATTTCGATCAACGTAGGGCGGATGGGCATATCATCACCAGCAGCTCACAGGACGCCCTTGAAGTGCACCGATTCGAGCCCTTGAAGTTGGTTCTTCAGGCCATGTGGGTTTGCCCAGGCGCTGTTGCCGAAGGAGATATCTTCATCCTCCACTAGCTTCTTTGCTTCCTCCTGCTTTCGGTAGTAATGTTGCATAAGCTCCGCTTGCGTCTTTGCGTCCACTACCGGTTCCCGCGGTGGTGCCGAAGCGCCCTCCACCGCTAGCTTCACTGTGAGCTTTGTCTTTTCATTTTTTCCGATGTATTTGATGAAGTCCGCCTCACGCGCCAGCGGCTTCGCGCTCCACCACAAGACTGCTCTACCTGAGAGAATATTCTCGTTCGTAGCACCGTCGTCTATGATGCTCAGAATGCGGTGTGCCTTGGACTTTTCCACCTCGGAGGCACTGTCGCTGTCGAGGACCGCGGCGAGTCGCTGGCAAGCATCACTGCCGCTGCATTCGGAAGGGAAAAGGATCATGATCCCGCCCTTGAACGCTTCTACAAGCGCGTCTAGCTCGCCTTGCTCGCATAAAAGGCGCTTATCAGTGCGCTCAAGTGAGAGATAACGTTCCGTGTCTCCAATTGGGCCGCTCAGGTAGTGCTGCTGTGCTTCCTCCACCATGTTGTCCTTGATCATTTGCTTCGCAGCTGCCATCATCCACGTCAGACGGACGCGTGTGTTTTGCATATGCTGGACCGCATCTGTGGCTTCCCCAATATTAGTTGCGGCTGGTACGCTGAGGATAAAGGAGTCGAAGTCTTTGCTGTACTCCTCCTTAGGGAGCCGCTTACACTCCAGTAGCACCATGGCGGCCGTGAGATCTGCAAGAGACAAGTAAGCAGCGAATGTTGGGAGAAAAGGGGAAAACAGACTGTCAAAGACGACCGCTTTCCCGTGATCGCAGAGATTTTTTTGCTTCCTTCCCCCGAAAAAAGAAAAACAAAAGACCCCTTTTAAAAAATGCGAGGCTGTGGCAGAAGTGTAGTCTATCGCCAAGCCCTCTTTGGTTGTGATGCAATTCTAGTTAAGCTGCGCAACCAGCGACAACTTTTTTGACCCTAGATGGTGAATAGGGGGATAAGGATGCGTGTGCATGCGTGTGTGTATGGTTGTGCGTTTCGGTGAAGTGAGAAAGTAAGAAGGAAATTGCAATCAAGAAACCTCGAAGCCTACGTCGCACATAGGTGGTAAGGTAGAGATGGTGGCAAACGACCGCGGAGCTCCGACTTGTCGTCGCACAGTATCTTAGGTGATCGGAGAGAGGTAGAGTACCTCCACAGTGGGAATCGCGAACTCTCAAAAAGGAAGACGAAGAACACAAGAGAAATTCTCAAAACCTCATCTAATAATAACCGACAAAAAAAGAAACGCTCGCTGCTCAAAGTGGATGGAGCGCAGTAGGTCGTGTTTGTAACGGTCCTTAATTCAAAAGAAAAGGCTGGTACACATGCAAATGAGTGGTGCGGGGAGAAACTCAAAGCAAAGCGACCACAACGGTGAACACCAATACGTAGATTTCCAAGTCGTGAAGATCAAAGGAGAGGGAAGAGAGAGACAGAGAGAAGCGTTGGAGAAAGAACGCGAGACCGTAGAATAGTAGAATATCTGGCTCACCCTAAAACGGGACGATAAGCCACGCTTACAAGTAATGCACTGGTGTTCTTTTTCGTTGGAGCATTGGTACGCACATGTTGTCTCTCTCTCTCTCTCCTCACACTCCAACGCCATGCGGGAAATCTCGCATGGTGTAGCGGTACCGATACCGAAGAGAGCCTCGTCCTTTTTCTCAGCGGATGTGGCTGTGCGAGTGAACCTTCTTCCCTTCACGAAGGAAAAATTCTCTCCCCCATCCCCCCCATCCCTTTTTCAATCTCAGGGATCACCATTTACTATTCTGCTTCCCAACCATCACTGCCCAGCCTCTGCGACACGAAGGGGGGGGGGGCAAGCGAGCGGCAGCGTTCAGGTAAACAAAAAAATTGCTTCGGCAGCCCACCCATGTCCATACCCGACACCCACAAGTGGTCTCTATCATCTCACCCAGCGGAAGATGTCTTCTCTCCTCGTTCTCTCTTTTAGCAGCAATTCAGAGCAGGAATCGTTCGATAGGAATGCATGCATGTACACATGCACACACACTGTATATATACAAACATATATATATATATACCTTTCAGTTATGTTGAGCGCTCGTTGGCCCTGCTCTCGATTACTTCACGAATCCCAAAGTTGCCGATGTTTGTTTTCTTTTTTGAGGTTGTGTACGATCCTCGCTCCTTCGCCGAAAGATCTTTCGATGCTCCGTTTAATGCGCCGAGTTGCCGGTGATCCACCGTTCTTGTTGTGCGTAGTCCAGATGAATCTCAACGTCACGCCACAGCGGACTCTTCTCCATGAGTTCTGCCACGAGATGCGCTTGCAGGCCCACCTCGATGGCGATGTTGGGGGCGTCCCGTAGCGCCAGATGGCGCTGCTGCCGCGGCTTGAGGAGACGTGCGCCGTGGATGCAAAGCTCCTTGAAGTAGAGATACTGGCGAGACTCCCGGTAGCCGTCACCAACGAGTGCTGTCTTGGACTCCCAGTGCGAGATGGTCCGCGGAAGATCAATGTACTGTTGAGGCAGAATATACGGTGGGTTAGATACGATTACATCAAAGGTGCCGACTCTATCTGCGCGGATAACGCCGAGTGGGCGCTCTCCTGAAGACGTGGGAAGGCCTTGTGGTGGCGAGGTTGATGCCTCGTTCTGCTCTTCGAAGTAGGCAAACATGTCACTCTCGATAGCGGTGTAGCGCTCCTCCGGGATGCCATTGCGACGCGCATTCTCCTTCGACACGCGTACAGCATCGGGAAGGATGTCAAGGCCTGTTACCGCAGCGCCGGGAAGGTGCTTGGCAAGGGCCACCCCAATACACCCTGTACCGCAGCACACGTCTAGAATACGTAAAGGGCTAGGTGAGTCACCCGTGCGCTGCCCTTGCTGCGACTTCTCGAGGTGCGTATACACCATCCAATGCGTCCACATCTCCGTCTCTGGACGAGGGCACAGCAGTGGTGGCTCGCAGTGGATGTCACAGCCGAAGAAAGGCTGGGAGCCGATAATGTAGGAAAGAGGTTTGTGCAAGTCTACCCGCTCAAGCAGCGACCTTTTCACGAGTTTGCGCGCGTCATCGGTGGACCACTGCCCTGCTCGTGCACGCTCCGCAACCCATTCCTCAACCCATTTGACCTCTAGGGATGCCTGATAGAGCATCGCCGGATTTGGGGAGGTGCTGGCAGTGCTGCTTCCTTCCTCTTTGTAGAAAGTGTCATGAATCATGCGTGTGAACATTTGACGATCGCGTGATGTCAAGTATGCGTCGCTGCAGTGGTGCTGACGATAAAGCTTATCAAGTTTTTTCACCGCCGCCCCGGAGGTGAAGTCCACCGTCGTTGGTTCCGGTGTTTGGTAGCGCTCGCTAACGTCCTTTCGATCAGTTCCTTCTTCGGCTGCGCCTTCAGCGGACCCGAATTCGGGATACTCCTCCACGGAGGTGTTCGGAATGGTGCCGCCGGGGCGACCCCCGCGAGGGTATTCATGGGATCGGTGCAGTTCTTCGGTGCCGCTGCGCTGCGAAGGCCGAGACAGCTCTGGAGGTTTCGTGGCGACATACTGGACAGGATGGGCTTTCGGAGAGCTGTTTCCCACCTCGTAACGGGCACTCATTCTCAAAGCTGCACCCGATGTAGCCAAACAAGACACCACCGGAGAAGTATAGCCAGTTGCCGCTCCACGAAGCGTGGTAGAGAAGACTCGCCTACAGGACGACAGAAGGGGAGGCGCGCTGCTCATTTGCCAGGAAGAGAGGGAGGAAGGGGAGAGGGGACAAGCGGGGAGGAGAGAGGAAAAGAAATGGCGATAGAGCTCTCTCTCGCTTGTTCTTTGAGGCCAACTTTCACTGGATAGCGATCACAGCAAAAAGAGAGAGCAGAAAACCGTATCAGAATCGTATCGTCTGCACTCGTGTGAGCACGCCTGTCTACGTGGGTGTCGGTAGGCTTCATGCAATTGACTTGATCTTCCATGAGAGCGAAAAAAAAATCGGCAGATGCAGGAGAACAACACTAGCAAAAATGATACAGAGAAAGAGAGGGAGAGAGAAACATGAAGTTCACAACCCTCCACCCATGTAGCAAATCACCACGAGCTCACAAGAGCACCTTCCGAGGGGAGATGCCACATACGCGCGCACACACACATATATATATATATATTCATGGATGGATGGGTATGTGAGAAGATATCATCACGAGTATTTTTCTACTACGGGCGTCGAGCTACCGGATGCGCGAATAGATCGTGAGGGAATGCTTTGGGTGAGGCACATGGGCACGGCATGACTATGAAATGACTTCTCTCTCCTCCATCATGCGAATCTTTCTCGTCAACATACAAACATACCTACACACAACAAATGCACGAGCTTTGTGCTTGACCGATGCTTGAAGAATCGAAGAAATCCTTACCGCCCCCTTCGATAAAAATCATCCTCTTCTCCCCCACCCCTGTCCAACCAACCGCGCTGTTGTGATGCGGAAGACGGAGGCGTCCCCCTATGTCACGAGACTGCCAACGATGATAAGAGAAAGCAAAGGAGGGGGTTCGGAAGGGTGGCGGATACGCTCTTCTGACCCCCCACCCCACCCCATCCCCGTGAAAGGGCAACCACACGAAGAAAACTCTCCCTGGTACGGTCAGGCGCTCCTCCGACTCCCTCTTCCTCACTATTTTCATGTTTTGAGCAGCGTAACCTCACGCAGACACCAAACCGACAACAAACTTTGGGAAAGGTGCGGATATCGCTCGATTTGATTTACGCGAACCGGGAGAAAGGGAAAGCGAGAGAAGGGTGCCAAGCCCCCTCAGAAAGGGGGGGAGGGGCACCGCGAAATCAATATGAAGGGCTGTAAGGCACCAGGTGATGAACCAAGTGAAAAAGCAATCGATTCCTCGACGCACATGCAAAAGAAATAGTTTGAAGCTGCGTTATCATTAATATTTCCGTCCGCGAGGGAGAAAAGAAACAACCTGAGCAGAAAGTGAAAGGGGGACTGCGATGGAAAGACTTTGGCTGAGGAACGGTGAGCGTGAAACATCCTCGAATGCGCACCTCCACGCCAATTTGCACCAAACTCAAATGCACGCCACACCACCGACATACAGAGCCAAATCTTCAATTCGCAGTCCATGATCAGAAAAAAAAAGCGGCTTGGCCTTTTCGGGGGGAAAGGACGGGCTTCAGAGAAAGCGTAATAACGAATGCCTATCCCACCCTCACACGTCACCTCGTAGGCCCTTCGTTCCACACAACTTCGCCCCCTCCTCCTCCCGTGCATCCAACTTCATGGAGAGACACAACTGGACTTATAAATAAATAAATATATATATATATATATATATATATATATATATGGCTTGATAGAAGCAGTACTACCAAATACGCTACGCGTTACGAACTCACTGGGAGATAGTCTTCTCCACTGCCTCCTCCGTCTCCGAATACCCTCAAACCACCGGTACTGGTTTCTTGCGCACCGTGTCGTACACCACGACGGATATGCCGACACAGGTCACACAAAATCC
Source organism: Borovskyia barvae (assembly GCA_030849085.1). NCBI lineage: Eukaryota > Euglenozoa > Kinetoplastea > Trypanosomatida > Trypanosomatidae > Borovskyia > Borovskyia barvae. The sequence goes on along the minus strand of JASAOM010001126.1, from coordinate 363,230 downwards.
CAGTACCACGTTCACAACGCACAAAACCCGCTTCAGGCGGATGAGTCGAAAACGAGAAACGAGGCCGTCGCGGTTGTAGGTGGCGGCAGAGCCTAGGCTCAGGGCACCGTCGTCGTATGCCAGAGCTGCTGCTGCTGCAGAGCCGAACGGTCCGGTGAGGGAGAAGACACACCACCCCACCATTCCAGGCGCTACCATGACGATAAAGACACTAAACAGCGTGCCGATCAGATGAATTACAAAGTCGATGCCGGACACCGTCGCCGCGATCCACACGGTCGTGCCAACCAACAAAGCGGCCTCTAGCACCACAGCGAGCATCGTGGTCTGCTCGGGCGAACCGACGTCGCGGTCAGCATCGATAGTGCCAGGGTGATCAGAAAAGAGCGTCTGGGGGGCGCCATACCTCCCAGACCCCGCTAAACTGGTGGATGTGTTGGCTGTCACCGCAGCGAAGGAGGCGCTTCCGTTCTGCACCGAAGTTGTCTCACTGAGGCTGGAGCAGGAAGCGTGGTGAGGCGGGTAGGGCACCGCACTTTCTGGGACTGCTTTGTAGCCAGTCGTGGGGCTTCCGCGATGGTGCAGAAGTGGGGAAGACTCGTGGGCGAGGGGAGGATCGGAGCGAGGCCAGCCCACTTGGGTAACGACGCCCCCCGCCGAAGCAGATGCCTGTGCAGGAGCGGCAAAATCTTCCACTGTATACCCCTTCAGCGTCAAGCGCGCCCCCGAGGCCCTTGCTGCGTCCATCATGACGGCGGACTGCTCTGCCCAGGTGAGGGCGATCATGAGGAGCCGATGGATGCCACGACGCGTGCAGATCGAGACCACGGGAAATGCGCACGCAAAATGGGCAAACAGGCCCAGCCGGCCCACGTTCATCAGAAAATCACTTTTTGGATAGTTGGAGACGATGTTCCCACCAACTTTAGCGGCTGCCACCTCGTCTCCAAATGTCAGATAGCCGAAGACACCGGTGACTGCGTAACACGCAACAATGATGGGGAAAGAAATGGCAATTGTTTTCATCATACAGCGCGGATGGCGATCCTGCAGCTCCTTGTAGAAGTAGGGGACGTTGTAATGATAACTGAAGGCTAACCCGAACGTCGAGGCGGTCTGCAGGAGCCCGAAGGTCACTTGAAACCAGCGCACGTCACCGTGCTTTTCGGGGTCAACGTGGGGATAGTCAACACGTCGCTGTGTCTGATAACGGTAAAGGATCAGCAACACGATGTACACAATTGTGAGAAACCCCACCAACGAGGTCCACTTCAGCTCCTCCATTTTCCGTGCACAGCTGAGGAGAAAAAAGACCATGCCTGCTGCTGCTAACCAGAAGTACTTTGACGTCAAGAGCCCCTCTGTGTGCGTGATGGACATCATGACAGGCGGCATAGAGTCAGCGATCACTTTCGTGTAAATCACCAAAGTGCCGTAGTTGCTACAGAACACGATTAGCTCCATCAAGGTGGTCACGATACGGCGGCGGCGGCGGCGGCGCCACTCCTCACGCGCGAAGGCGTCGCGCCATCCTGCCATGGCGCTTGTCGGCATGGACGCCAAAGCACCATCGGCATCGTCATCGCTGGACCGCTGAGCACGCTCGGGAGGACAGCTGTGTGCGTCAGCTCGATGGCCTCGCTTACCACCTTGGTGGGTTCGGTGGTTCAGTGCGCTGAGTGGCCCCTCTTGCGCCTTGCAGGACGCCGCGGCTCCACCGCTGATATGCAGGCCCCGCGCGTCTCCGCCCTCGATGTTCCTCGCTCCATCTTCGATAGAGCCGCGAACTGCATCGATACCGCCCGGACTCGAGACATCCATATTGGGCTGTAGGGTCGCAGGAGCCCCTGTACCCACCATAATTTCGTGAGTGCGGTGCTGCTGCTCAGTTCCGTTGGCCGTGCGTTGCTCACTGAGGTAGCCCTCCAACGACAGAGGCGGGAAAAGTGTGAAGGCAACCACCTCCGTGATCGAGTAGCGGCCGGTGACGTCGCAGCCCACCACTAGGCAGTACACGCTGAACGCCGCCAAGCACGAGAACACCAGCAAGATGGCGAGTCCCACCACCATAGAAGAAAAGTACATCGCAAGAGGGAGAGACAGCACCCCCGCACCGATAACGCTGCACAGCGTGTTGACAACCGTGCCCGATACCGTGCCGGACCCAACATTCTCTGGAGGGCCTGCAAAGGAGAGGCTAGTAGCGACACGTTGGCTGATGCGTCCGACCAGAGATCGATTCTGGGTGAGCCTAACGTCCTGCACGCGCAGAGAGCCAGGCGCACTGTATGACCTCATCAGTGGTACGGTAACCAGCGCTGCAGCACCCAGGACTTACCAAAAGGAGAGGGAGTAAATAGACAGAGGAAGCGAAATGGAGGGGGGGCAGGCCTAGATATTGTCACTCGATCCGGGTGGAGAAGGAAACACAAGAAGTTTCAATCATGGCGTGTTCGATAAAATTCTTACGCGCTCGTTCTACCGCTTTTACAGCAACTAAACGAGCTGAACAACCGCAGACGGATAGGGCGCGGCTGATCAACAGAAGAGAGAGGAGATTTCAAAAAATAGGGAGAGGGGAGCAAGCAGACCATATGAATCGAAAACAAAAAGAGAAAGGGAAAGGTCTTTGGAGGAGGAGGGATAGAGAATGTAGCAGCCGCTGATGCTCGGCATTAAATATGCTCTTCGGCGGTGCTGTGCGGAAAAGTCAAATCGATACCCTAACGCCGCCAGCGATCCGGTCGTACACAGGCACACTTGGAGAAAAGCAAAAACTCCATAAAAAAAGCCTTACGGTGCTTTCCGGCGTGCTGCGTCGACGAGCCCAAGGCAGCCGGTAGTTTTGTGGGATGTGGCGGGCAAAGTGCTTTCTTTATTGTCCATTCGAGCGATCGTGATGAGACTTGCCTCAGAGAACAGTATTGAAGTTCGTTGCACCCGTTCGCAACGGCGTTATTTTATTGGAAACGGGTCTGTTAAATATGCGGTCAAGGGGAGCGGAGGAGCCCATACAGAAAGAGGTAGAGAGAGAAGAAGGATTGCTGCATCGTCACAAGAGGTGCGGATGAGATAAGAAACGTCCTTTCCCTGAAGCAGAAGTGACGAGGATAAGCACCTACAAGAATCGAGCGCGAGTTGGGTGTACCGAAGCCCCGCGATCGAGCGGATCGTCGACATCTCGTTGGAGCCCGCCAGAGGAGACTCATTTGTGGCTCTTCTAGCTATTCTGACCCACCAGCCATTCCTCGCTGGTTGTTGCGTCTCACATCGCTCGACGCACTTGCTCGCTCGTTGAAAGACAGAACGGAAGAATACACGTACATGTATACTTATATAGGTGTGCACGCATCTGTGCGGGAGTTGTGACGGTGTGTCTACCCTTGCGTCTACGCGGCCAGCATTCTGTGGGTGTGCGTAGCACGCACTGCAGGTGAAAGAGAGCGTAGGCCGCCATGGCAGAAACAAAAAGCAAAACAACGAAATGCCTTTCAAAAGTGAGGGGAAGGGGGGAGAAAAGGCCAGAAAAAAAAGGGGGTGTAAAAGGCAGAAACCCTTACCGACACCAATCGGACGGGAAGATGACGCAGAGCGGAACAGCAACGAAGCAGCTCCATCTGCTAATCATTTCTCTCTCCCACGTCAACGAGGCTTCACGATATGGCAAATCCGAGCAACAAGGTCCCCTTTGGTGATTTGCTGGCTTTTTCCAGCTATAAATGATAGGCTGCGTAGGTATGAGTGGGCAGCGTTTGCTTTTGCCTGCGCTACCCATGGCGTTCTATGGCCTTTCCATTCTTTCGCATCTTCCTTCCTCATAGGAAGAAGACAAAGAAACGGAGGGGGCCCACTTTCCCACCCCTCCACCCTTTCGGAGAGACAGGAGACCTTCAAGCCGAACTTCTATACCTAAGCCACCAGCAGGGGTGTTCGCAGCAGCGCAGACCCGTCCGCCGCCCTTTGCAGTGGGATAAACAAAAAAATGTCGGGGGAGGGGAAACACATCCGCCTATCAGGAGGAAGCGTGTGAAGGAAGAACAACCCTCCTCTACGTGGCAGGATAGTTGCGCAGGAGCGAAAGGTCTACGTCGGAAAGATGTGACGCGGCTATCGTGGCGATAAGGGACATTCCTGCAAGAAGCGTACCCAAGCATCTGCGCCGGCAGCAAGAGTACCGGACAGCGACAAAAAAGATTGCGAAAGAGAAGTGACAGTACCACAATGCTGGCGATTCACGCAAAACTACGCGCACAAAGAAAGCGAGGAAAGAGCGGCGCGTCTTATGTCAGCTCAATCATCACGTAGTTTTGCCCGCCGTGATCGATCGGACTTCGTCTGCGCAAGCGCCGCCTCCTGGTCCGAAGCGCGGGCCCGCTTACCCTTACTGCCCTTCCCAGAAACGTATTTCGTTTCTAGATGATTGAGCATCGACTCGTAGGTGGCCTGCTGACGCTTCTGCATTGCCAGCTGTAGGGCTCCGAGGCCGCCGTCCCCAGAAGAGGTGCCACCACTGGAACCACCTCCCATCTCCTTCAACATCTCTTCCGCCTCTTCCCGTTCCCGTTGCATCATCTTTTCCAGTTTGCGAATATTGGCAGGCGTGCTAGTGGATGTCCACTCCGCCGTTGGCGCCACTGCACCGTTTTCCTGAAGTTGCAAGATCAGGCTATGAAGCCGCTGCACCTCCGTGGTGATGCCGTTGTCGAAAAGAAGGTACTGTCGCACCATTTTTTTGAAATTTCCGTTGCACTTCTCGTAGCCCTTGATCACATCCTCGCGCTCCTCAGGGGAGCCGGCATAAATAGCGAAGAAGTCGCGCACCTGATCTGCCAACTCCGCCGAGCGCTGCTGGCGGGCCGCCTCACTCGTCGTATCATATGATGCATCGGTGAAATGGGCAACGGAGCCCGTCGTATCGTAGATGGCCCGCCGATCAGGATCGGAAAGAACGGCGTAGGCATTCGATATGGACTTGAACTCTTCGATACCGTCCGGGTTGCGATCTGGATGGTACTTGAGGGCAAGTCGACGGTAAGCCCGCGTCACCTCCTCCATGGTGCATTCCTTGGCCACACCAAGGGTGCTGTAAAGTCGATGCTTGAGAGCGCCCATCGGCACAGCCTTCTGTGTGTATGGGTGTGCTTGTACAGCCGTCAGTGAGGGAGAAGAAGGCGGACGCGTCGAGCTGTGACGATATCCCTACCGCCCCACTCTTCGATTTCGATACTTCAGCGAAGTACGCCGTGGGAAGTCGAGCGAAGGAAAGGGGAGGAAAACACAGAGAGAGGTCAGAGTGGGTTTCGGCGCACCCCACAACGCACCCCAGCCAAAGAAACCGGCATGGCGTTCGAAGAAGAGAACAGGGCGAAAAAAATAACAGAAGAGGGAGAGACAAACTTTTATAGAAATTGAAGGAGCTGGAAGGAGTGCAGGCGCCGTCACTGTAGCGCACCAGCGCCAGCACATGGAGAGGCCGCATCGCCCGACGTCAACCAGGGCACGTTCGGACTCCGTCATTCGACTCTGTCAGTCACCCCTGCTCGCGCGAAGGTGCGGCGCACCAGCCGAAAAGAAAAAAGGCTCCCCGAATACGCTCGCAAGAGCGACTGGAGGCCGTATACGGGGCACGAGAAGGAAAAGGAGCAAAAGTCACGACGGATTTGTCACGCAAAACGATGCGCCGCGCCTTGGCCCACCTACCCGCACCCCAATGCATCGGTGTGTAGCGGTGCGAAGACGCACGCACGCGAAGACTCTTTGCTCAGCAACGCGTCTCCCCTCTCCGAATGCAAGGATGGTCTGCACTGATCTGTTGTACGAGTAGTTTTCGTTGTGGTCACCTTTTTATGCAAAAGGGCAAGCATCCGAAAGAAGATTTGAGGAATCGAAATGAGCTGAGAGGCGTGCCTCGGCGTACGTGACAACCGTGATACCCACCGCGCTTCACCTCCGCTGCCTCACCGCTGTTCCCCTCTGCCTCGCTGACCCGCCCTCCTTCAAACCCTTCTCCTCCGTGGCGGCGATCTTATCGTGGCAGGGGAAAAAAGTGAAGACGGGCGAAATTGAAGGAGGTATCGCGAGTGCATGACCGATCATCTTCCAGATTGGGTTTGCCGTCACCCCTCTTGCCCCCCCTCACCCAACTCCTCCATTCACTCACGTACGTTGTTGATTGAGAAAGGAGCAGGAGCGGTGCAGAGAACATTGCTGAGGAAAGAGTGCGCAAGGCTTGTCTGGCTTGTAGACAAGAGAAGGAGATTACACATGAACCGCGCAGCAGCGACACGACAAAATAGCGAAACTTTTCATTCTCTCACCACTTACCATACAACACCTCCACTTGCATCTAACCCACCACTCTAGAGAAGATACGCACCACTGCGGAAAGGGAAACAGCGACTTTCGACGTGACAAGGAAAGGTATTTTTCTGCGCGGCGAGGCTATCGCGTACGCAACCACCCCCACCTCGAGCTGGAATACAGGTGATGAAGGTCATGCAACAGCGGTGAACGATGTGCACGAGAAACACAGCGATCGTGCGCGTGCGCACAAAGCTCCGATCCGCAGTGCTACAGAGGTGCAATAGCTTCGAGCATAAGCGCACCATCTCTGTGCTCACCCACGGTTCCCCCTCGTGAGGGAAGTGGAGGAAGAAGGTTCGAGATAACCGTGCCACAGCTTCTTCTTCCTGGTCACATTTGAGAGCTTACCCAACATCACGCACACATGCTTTCTCTCAGATCCTCCCCCTGCGGAGAATCTCTCTTCCTATTGATGCAGCCCCACTTGCAAGGCGTTACGCTATCTACACAGAAGAACTAACAAACACAAACGGGAAAAAAGAGATTTGAAAAGGGGTTGGTGGCAGTACGTCGCCTTCCGCGCTATTTTCTCCCCTCCTTCCCATGCCCCCCCCTTTTTTCTATCCCGTTTCCTCTTCTTTTGTGATGACATCCTCTATTTTTTTCTCTGATATGCTAAACTGAAGACACTCTTCATACTGCCTGTCCTCGTGCCGTTGGGTCCCTCATCCTCGCTACGCTGAAGCTGTCATCGGTGTATGCGAAGCGTTCGAGCGGCTGGTACGTATACACACACACACGTGAGGGAAGCCCGAAAGAGCAGGGCTCTGAGACGAAGAGGGAGCCGTCCCACTGCTACGCAACGCGGGAACTTCTCCAAGTCAATGATCAAGGGACCCGGGGAAGGACACTGAAAGAGGAAGCAAGATAGAAAAGATGCCGTACTCGGTCTCCCTTCCCACCCACCCACCCGCCGTGAGAGAAGCAATCATCACAGAGGAGCAACAAACCAACATGCCGCCACACTCTTAGGGAAAGAGGGGAAATACTGGGAGCCACAGCAGAGAGGCGGTAGAAGCGTACTTCGCCCGACCTCACTGCTGAGAAAACGGAGCTTCGGGGGGAGGTGTAGCGATCACTGCAGAGATAAATCATCATCCCACATCAACGGTGCGCTTTCAACTACAGATATATATATATATATGCTTCTCCCCCCCCCTTCCATCGTTCTTGCTAGGCTCGAGTGCTGTGGCACAGCATCTTTCGGGTGCCCGAGCGCATCACTCACCACTTAGCCATCGAACTTGCGCATGTCTCATCCCCCTTTAGCATCGGTTGTTCGATGCTGCTGCTGTTCTTCCCTATCGCCCGTAGTCCACTCACTTCGTAGCCTTTACCGCCTCGATCAACTTTTTGGCATCCGTGTCGGACCAGCCCGCGTTCTTCGCCTCCCCTTTCACATACGCTTCCAGCTTGTCCACTCCGTTTCTCTGAGCGTAAGCCTTCGCCTGAGCGATGTTGGCCTCGCGTGCTACCGCATCGATGTTCTCAGGACCCTCCCCACAAAATTCTGCGAGTTCACGAGTGGTGTAGCGCGTCAGCATCACGCGGGCCACCTGCCGCTCAAGAATCGCCTTCTGCTCGGTCGGCAGCGTCTTAGCGTAAGCCTCGATGTCCGTCTTCCAGTTGGCCCCAAAGTTGTGTTCGATGTTGCATGCCTTGAGCGGAACGTTGTTACGGAACTGCGTCTCACCAGTCAGCAACTTGTGCAGCGCTGCCATCTTCGGGTTACTAGAGGCCGCAGAAGCCGCTGCTGGGGCTCCGGCTGCGGCGGCCGCGGCAGCCAGACGCACGAACGTAGAGCGCATCATAATCGACCTTTTCAGTCAAGGGAGATGTAACGGTACGGTGGGGAGAGCGGTAGAAGAAAGACAAGAGAAACCCGATGGAGGAAAGGGCGTCACGTTTGAACTGACGCGAGGAGAGGAGAGTCGCGAGACCAGCTTAGGAAAATGAGGTCACATGAAAAGAAAATCAATATGCCAAGAAGTTTCGAATCAGGGAGGATTCGCCATGAGAATGTAGAGCAGAAAAGAGAAAGAAGTAAAGATTGATGCGAATGGCATCGGTTTCGCTTAAGAGCGCCTTTTCGAAGATCAAAGCGCCAACGCTATGTGTCACCGTACGCCACGTCCTGAACCACGAAACAGGGACACCCCATGGTGCTGGTTCGGCTGTGAGCCACGCCCTCAAGATGGAGCTGCTTCTCTCCCTTCCGATCTTCGTAAGGAGATGGAGGCTAGCGGACGGTCTAGCAAAGCGCCAGTGCCGGGGGCTTTCACAGTAGATTTTCCGACTGTGATGAAAAAATTGAGGCGAGAGCGGAGGGTAAGAGGGAGAGAAAGCAGCCAATGGTTGCGCCGGTGAAGCTTCATGACTTTTCATGAGCAGCTCACTCGTCGCCACCTACTGCTTATTTCTACCACGCTCAAGAGGGATCGTTAGTAGTAGCGGTGCGCCTTGCTGTATGGTGCCCACTCTAACCCCACTACCCTTCATCTTCCGCAAAAGACGCGTCACCAGCAAACCGCACAAAATGCCGTAGCTTCCTGATGATTATTGTTAAGAGCCACGTAGTGTGAACTCTCTTGACACCGTTAAAAATGAGATGATGACAAATATTTGTAGCACACAAACTCAGCTGCTCACAGCGCGCCGAACTCTCTGCCATGTATTCGAGCAACCACCAACAATATTCGGCGTTATTTTCGCGATCCCCCCCCCCCTCCCCTTCCCATCGGCCTCCCCTGAAGACTACACTCCGACCCTCTCCCTACCCAACATCTTCCCCGCGTCGGAGCCGGCTCCAGGTCGGCCCTTCGCCACTGCGAAAAGTCAGAAAAGGGTTGAACATGCGGTTGCCCCCTGTGTGCGCCCCCTTGCGCCGTCTAGCGCGCAATTCGCCTCTCACCAACGCCACAAAGTCCAACGGGAAAGGAAAGCGTGGCACACGACAGGGAACACGAAGAGCAGTGCAGAGCTCCTCTCCCTCTAGACACGAAAAAAAATGTATGGCGGACGCTACTCAAAGTGTCTCTCTTTTTTTCTTATGCCCAGATGTCGATATCTGTGAGATCGTCTCCGAGGTACTGTTGAATCGTCTGACGTGCGTCACACGCGGCACCGAGCGACATGACCTTTTCTACGAGCTCACGCCCCGCATCCCGGTTCAGTGGATCACGTTCGAACTTCTTCGACCAAATGCGGCGTGCCACGCTCAAACTGTAGAGATACCCGTAGTAGCCCCCAGGGTACCCCGAGAGATGTTCGAAGGAAAGAGTACTGAGGACCCCGGTTTCGGTTGGCTCAGCCACGGAGAGCGGCTTCGCTACTTGAATGAGGGCCTTTGCCATATTGAAGCCACCTCGGCCGTAGTCGCCCAAGTCGCCGAGCGTTCGCTTGCCGATGTGGCCTTGATCGCCGTGGGGGAAGTACACTGTGAGCGGCTGCGGTCCGTGCAAAGCTTGATCGACAGCAGAGAGCACAACCTGATCCAACATATCCAGGTGCTTGAACATGTTAGCGGCTTCGTTACGCTTCTGCACAATATCAAACGAGATCGGCTCGCGCGTGTTGATGCGATGAGCCCACAACTTCAGAAACTCGTGTGAGGTTAGAAACTGTTCGAACAGCTGTGAGAAGGTCTCGACGTAGTCGATGCTTGAACGGGTACCTGCAAGATTCTGAACCTGCGTCTGCCCAAAGATCGTGTGCATGGCATGACCGAATTCGTGGAAGACAGTAGTCACCTCGCTGGGCTGCATCAGCGTCAACTCTTCATCAAACGACCCGTCTGGGCGCCGTTGAGCAGGCTTCAACGCCCCAACATTTGCGGTAAGCACCACAACAGGGTACTGACGCTGGGGAAGATGTAGGCCAACGGTGGCCAGGGCTTCCTGATGCGGCACACAGCCCAACTGCAGAGTCAAGTGGCCCGCCTGACAGTATTTCATATCGTTCATGAACATGTCCAAAACAATAACGCCCAGAAACTTCTTGTGCTCGTCGTGCACGTGGAACTTTTTAGCGCTTTCATTGAAGATCTCCTCCGGGTTGAAGGCAACTTCCTCCAGGCGAACACCAAACACTTCCGAGCAGAGGCACTGAATGCCTCGCACGCAATTAGCAACGGAGAAGTACTCGAGCGCACGCTCCGGCTCCGCATCGTGGCGTATCGACACCGCTACTCGAGCACGAAATTCATCTGTGATGTTCGACCGATTGCGAACCTCACCAACCTTCTTCCGAATGAGATCCATCTCCGCCTCCGCCTGCGGGCGATACTTCCCAGCAATACTGCAAAGAAAATGCCACACATTTTGCTGATTTTCTAGCATGGTCCCCCGAAGCTGCTGCTCAGCATAGCTCTCAAACCCTAGCGTTTGCGCCAACTCATAGCGGCATTGTAAGAGGTAGCGAAGAGTGCCGAACGGATTGGCGGAGCCCTGCTCTGTCAAGAAGCGCATGGCCAACTCTTCTTTTTCAATGTTCATCTCCGTTACCTTCGCACGCTGGGCATCAGGGAGATGGATTCCGTTGTTCTCCATGTCGCGCTTCAGTTGCACCACATTCTTAATCGACTCCTCGGTCAGTCCCTTTCTCCCCTCAGGACTGTCCAGCTCCTTGATGACTTCGTAAAGGTCACGGCGCGAGTTAACCGCGCACATGTACTCGTAGCCTTTCTGGAAGGCAAGTGATGCGCCACGCTTGTACTTTTCGTCAGGGTGGATTTGACGCACGAACTCACAAGGGTCCAGCAGGAGACACAACACATTGCTCGTACTGTCGATCAGGTCGTGCTTCTGCTGCGGGGTCTTGGCCTTCGGGATGGCACCGAGCAGCTGCTCGCATAGTTGTACCGTGGGGTCTACAGTGTTCAACAAGTTCTCTGGACTCGAAAGGAAATTGAGGTTGGGGATCTCTGGAGCAACCCCGTAAGCTGGCTCCTTGGCCAAAGTCGTCGCCGGCGCCACGGAGGCAGAGCTGGACGTGGCGGTGAAGCGTGCGCAGGCCCGCAGCGGACCCCCAGACGTGCGCAGCGGTGCCGCGCATGGGAAGAGTCGACGAATCATGAGCGCAACGTACTAGATTGGCGGACAGCGAAAAAAAAGTCTGCAAGAAGAGATCAGGTAGTCCGGTGGTTATTCTCTTTCTGTAGAGAAAAGAAAAGAGAAGGAGGAAGTGAAAGAAACGAGCACCGAGCGAAGCGTCGATAATCCACAGAGGGGTATATGAAAGATGGTAGGTGGGAGGTGTGTGAAGGAGTGCGGATGTGGCAGCGCGGCGAAAGCACCCCTGCCACAACTCTTCGACGTACCGGATGATAATGCTCTCTCGTGAAGATCGGAGGAGGGGAGAGCGTGCAGGTACGGCTAGAGCAGGTTGCATGGTGGATGATAAGAAAAGGGATGAATGCGAAAAAAAAAGCATCATAGAGGAGGAGAACGGCGGCCTTTTTTTTAAAGCCGCCTTTTCTCCTTCTTTCGCCTCCGTCCGAGAGCGGGTTTGTGCGTGGGCGGTGGCGAAGAGCGAGAGTGGGAGAGAGCAAACGTCTTCTCTGCGCGGAGGTGTCGGCCATCATCCACCCCCCTCCCATCTCGTTGCGCAGTCACTGCCTTACCAGAAGAGGATTCGGCTGTCGGTACAAAAGCACACCGAAGACGGCTGTCGCGTGGCAGCGCCACGCACCAGCACGCCAGTGCAGAAAAAAAAGGAGCGATGGGTCGCGAAGGAGTCGGACGCGGTATCGACAGGGAAGTGGTGAGACGTTCAAAGAACAAACTTCGAGCACGCCTACACACCTTCAATACTCCCTGACATGTGCTCGACAAGCTAACACGCCAACGAGATGACGAGAAAGTGGCAGGATGAGAGGAGAAGGAAAGGAAGGAGAGAGGCATATGTGCTATGACGAACACCCATCGCAGCGGAGTCGAAAAAGGAGGGGGGAGAGGGAAAGAAGAAAACACGGGGGGGGGAGGCGAGTGCGTTACACACACACATACATACACACACACAGCCGCCAGACACGATCCCGTGCAAGCCACTTCTTTACTTCACTCGCTTCCGAGAAATCAGTCGCTGGTGAAAGAAACGAAATCACTCCGATTCCCTCGAGGTACTCCGCTCCTTGGCACCCCACCATCTCTCCCTCCCTTACCGAAGATGAGCCAATTCTCTTGATAGGCACCGATCCGAAGGAGAGGAGCTTACGGTGCGAAACTGGGTGTAAGGAATCGGAAGAGGACAACAATAATGCCAACGGTGGGAGAGAGAGAAAAAGGGGTGCTTGCAGCTTCGAGTAAGACAACTCATGCGGTAAATAGCAACACATGATAATGACGAAGAGAAAGAACGGCTGCCGTGAAACCCGTATTTGCTGTCTGACTCGTCCCAGATCAACTCCGTAACGCACCGAGTCTGAGAGAAAGCGCCAAGCTTCATCTAAGAGCACGAGTAGAACGGTGAGGAAAAGAAAACGATCGCCGTCACCCCGAATATCCATCCGACACAGAGGAGGAAGACAAACCAAGACAAAGCAAAACAGGCGAGCGAATGGCCCCATGGCTGCTAACTCCCCATGTCCCACCGCAACAACCTCTACACACACGAACGATAACGACTAATACGACGCATACCGCTAGAAACCCCCGAAACCCCCCCATTCATGGCTGGTGAGTCCCTACCACCGCAAAAAGGAAAGGGGGAGAGGGAGAAAGAAGCAACGCGGTGCGAAGTCAGGCGAACGCCCGGCGGCGGGGAGGGGAGCTCCGAAGGTCTTTTTTTCGCGTATACACCACCCCCCACGCGGCACAAGAACGAAAGCAAGCATCCGTACCTGCAAGCACGCACACGCGCCTTTCGAATCAAGCGAAAGGCACATTCCATTTCGGTTTCGCAAAGGCTGTAGACAGCTGCGTGTGGGCCACCCCCTGCCACTTCTCATCCTTCAGCTCCTGCGGCGGCATCTCATCCCGGACCTTCACGTACCACCGACGGGCATTGGCAACATCGCCGCGCTGGAAGTGTGCCTGGGCCAAGCGGCACGCGTATTCCAAATTCGCTGGATCGTTAGCGCATGCTTTTTCGTGGAACTCCACACTGAGGTCGCGCAACTTCCGCGTCGGAGGCAGCCCGTAGTACCAAGCGTAGAGACGCGAGAGGTCGTACCAGCGGAAGGAGCAGCGCGCGCAGAGGGCGCCAAGACAGCTGGGTATCTCCGCATCGGTCGGCATTAATTCCATTCCCCTCAAGCCCTTCCGCATAATGGCCTGGTAGTTCTCCACCAGGCCAATACCGGTGAGGCTCTTCATGTAGTAAAGCGCCTCCGACTCCCGCGTCGCGCACATGACGTACGTGCGATAGCACGGCCCGTAGTCTTTGTTTTCATTGATACACTTTCGGCTGACGTCCACACCACGCTGGAGCAGGTCCAGTCGATCGCACCAGTGCTCGCGCGCCACCTTATTTTTCGTCTTGTCGTACAGGCACGTCGTCTCTGCCAGCAGCGCCATCACCTCTGGGCTGTCCGGTTTTTCCTCGAAAAGTCGTTCTGCGTAATCGAAGGCACTCTCGCCAAGCGCGAAGTCGAGTAAGCTATCACGAAATTCTTTGTAATGCCGAAACTCCGAGGAATCCATTCGCCCCCCGGACTTATCCTGAAGCCCTGTCTCTTGCGCGGCAGTGGCATCTGCAGGGGAAGGGGAGCTGACGGCAGCCGGCGCTGTCTGTTTGCTGGCCTGTCCCCCCATGACGCTCCGACGAAGAGGAACACTGATTCCTTTTGAGGCTCGTTGCCACAACTGCTGACGCAGCGTATCACAAAAGTATAAGAAGAGGGGGGAAAGGAGGTTCAAGGGGGAGGAACACCGAGCGAAGACAGACCCTCACGTGCGAGGGTGTCATCCCACAGGTAAGACACAACCATCGCATTCATGTTTTTAATGTGTGTTGTAGCACGGAGAGAGAGGGGGGGGGGAAGGTAAATGTGAGAGGAGCTGCACCAACCACGCGGCTATCCAGCGTGCGATTCGGAGAGCGCGCAAATACAGAGAGCGCCCGTCACGCCCAAGAATCCCGCGTTTGGAACATCACACAGTGGTGAAGTCGCTGCAAGAAGCGGGAGCAGGAGCGCATCAAACTCGCACGCCCTGGCCAAGTCACCCCACCTATAATTTGTCCATTTCCTACTCAGCTCACCATACCTTCTGCGCCCTTCGAAGGTATAGTTGCTCACCCTTCTTCGCCCTTTACCGACATACGTCCTCCTTTCTTCAGATTTGTGTATGGGACTTGGGTTGAGAGATTAGAGCACCGATGTACATGGCACTCATCTCTCCCAGCTCTGCAAGGTTACCGTTGCACAGTTTCAAGAAGATCGATTTTCAGTCGCGCAAATACCGAAACACAGTTGGGCGAGAGAGAGCAGGGTGAAGGGCAAAGAGGCGGCCTCTCCCGTTTCCCTCTCCCCACCCTGCCCGAATACCCTTAAGAGGGAGAGCCCGAACGAGGATAATGTAAGAAAAAAACTTTAAAAATGAAAAGTGAAGCGCGCACCAGCTTCGAATTGTGATCGTAAGGATCCGCAGAAACGGACCACGCTTGCGCTACCACAATCAACTGGGAGGGACGCAATCAGCACATCCTGTGGTGCCATTACAAGCACACACACATACACGTCTACACACACACTTTAACTTGGACATACATATAGGGCGCTGGGATGGGAGGGAGAGAAGGTTAAAGCTTGGCAGACGGGCCAGAGACTTCTCCACGCATATCGACACCAAAGTAGCGGCGAACGTCGGAAGGGCGCACACCCAGACCAAACATGTACTTGAGCTTTATCAAAACTGTTTCTTGCGTCATGTCACCTGCACTGATCGCAGCCACTTCCTTGAGTTGGCGCCCCGCCTCGTACTCGGAAAGGTCGACAGTGCCATAGCGATTCTGCGTGCAAACGACCACAACTAAGTCGCGCTCCCTTGCCTTGGCGAGAAGGCGTCGCATAAAGTCTCCACGGGTGGGTCCGTTGCCGGAGCCGTAGCAACAAAAGACTACTGCCTGTGCCGATGTTATTTCGATCGCGTTGAGAAAAAAGTCGAAGGGGGCACCTGGACCGAGGTTGAGTGTCAGCACCTTCGAGGAGAGTTCGGAGCGGATGCGCAGCCGTCCCGTTGGGTGCGGGCGCAGCAGCGGTTTGTGAATCGTCATCACCCCACCGTGCATGGAGGCGAGGGGAGGGAAATGGGGAGAGTCGAAAGGGCGTAGACTACACCGGCTCACTTTGATGGCGCGGTTCGCGCGATACAGCATCTCATCAAACAGGATGCATACTTCACAGATTTGACTGCAGCTCGCGAACGCCAGGGCAAGAATAATATTGCGCTTCATGTCCGTATAAATCCGGTCTCCAGGGATGAGGGATCCGGTAAAGACGACGGGTTTGCCCAAGTTTTCGAGCAAGAAGCTCACTGCTGTCGACGTCGCCACCATGCTATCCGAGCCACACTCCACAACGAACCCACGATAGCAATGGTATTCCCTTTTGATGAGCTGGGCGAGCTCCATCCAGTCCTCGTGCGTGACGTCCGCGGACAGCTTCAGGTGCTGGAGCTGCACCACATCAAAGCTGGGGGCGCCCGGCTTATGTAAGTCGTCGTTGCGGCGGAGCATGTCGAGGAAAAAGTTGAGGCGATCGACCGAACCCGGCAGGGTCTGATCCAGTAAGTCAGATTGGGAGCTGCGCATATTCACGAGCAACACCTTTGTGGCAGAGGTGTCCTCCTCTGGAAAAAGCTCATTCGAAGGCGCCTTGGGGCCTGCATGGCCGTCGTTGTTAAGGTAGAGCATGCCGCTTTCCGCCAATCCCCCACTAATTTTTTTGATGTTGAGATGTTTCTTCACGAGAGTAAACACGAGCTACGGAAATGGGGTTATGCCACTTCCACTGCTGGACACTGGTTCCAGCACGAACCAGGCAGAGAAAGGATTCTACGTAACAAGGTTTTCGCTCGGCGGTTCACTAGAGAGACTCTGGTAATAACGAGGCGAAATGCTTGAGAGAAAGTATCAACACGAGAATAAGATTAAAATGAAAAAGCAATAAGCCTCCAGGCGCTACACAGCCTCCACTTCAGCGAACGCTAACCGATACGCAAAGTGGGCCGCAGACAGCCGAGTTCCCTAGAGAGGATTCCTTTATCGAGGGCGAAGAAAAAAAAAGCAACGACGCTGATGGAAATAATCAAAAATGGAGTGCATGAGCAAAAAAAAGATGCGCAATATAGTGAAGAGAAAGAGCGGAAGAAGAGCAGAGGGAAGGTGGGGGTGTTGCATACACACACAATGAAATGGGATAGGGAAGACGACGTACGAAAATGGGGAGCATCGATAAATGCTCTCCCCTTACATTTTTTCTTACGCGCATCTTCGAAGACACGTTCCTTCCGCCCTTGCTTTTGCTGTTTCGCCTCTGTCCACGCTGAGAGAAAAGTGGCCAGACCTACAAACGCAGATGCCGCGTTGCCCACCTTTGCAGGTTTATTACCTGCAGGAGAGAAGAAGAGGGTCGCTTGAAGTGCCCTACCGTTACGCACTCCAATCTATGTCTATGACTGGCGCTGCATCGAGCTGACGCTCGGCATTTCAATAAGGCAAGCTCTTTCCTCTCTCTCTCTCTCTCCCCATGGCAGGCCCAAACTTCTCTCCTCTCTCCCCCCATCCCACCTCCTGCTTTCATCCATGGGGTGGGCATCTTGTTTTGAAGCTGCTGCATTGTATTTCTTTTCTTTTTTTGGCGGGAAAAATCGTTGAAACCACAAAATGAAAAAGACACACATATACATATACACATATATATATATATATATATATATATATGTATATGTATATATATTGAAAAGGAGGTCCGTGTGGAACGTGCAAGACGAAACCACATTTTGCACTACGGTACACGCATTCAGACTACCAGGTCCGAGCTACGGTGGCACCAGTTCGAACGGAGAGGCACAGGAGGGGGGGGGAAGGAGAAAAATGAGGAGGAGAAGCGAGGGAGGGGAGGGGAGGGGAGAACATTGCGCAGTGCGAAAATGTCGTGCCGTTCCCTTCTCAGAATCTCGCGGCTGCAGAGTATCATTTGACACGATTGGCCAAGCAATACCTGCGGAGAGGAAGGAAGGAAAACAGCGATCATCGCCTTCCTTTCGTCAGCCCCCTTCTCCCTACCTCCTTTCTGCAAGCCTTTATGCACAACTGCTCCTTTGCGCTTTCCCGAAAGGTTGTCTCCCTCCATGCGTTGCTGCTCAGATCCAAATTGTATCGTTCTCTCCTCACACTCTTTTTCAGCCTCCCCCCGCCCCTTGGGTCTCCTTGCAGCACTCCATTCATCAAGGGCGTTCCTTACGCGTTGCAACCATATACTACGAGATCCGCAGCTTTACCTGTCTCTTCATTCAGCGAGAAGCCAAACCGAAGAAAAACATCCGTAGGGATCCGTTGATGGACTTCCCCGAGGGAGTGCAGACGAAGAAATGAGCACCACTGAGCGCGCCAAGAGAATGAAAATGTCCGGGAACGGGGAGACAAACATTGTCTGATTCGGCAGCACGGAGTGGAAGCGAAGCTACCCTGAATATGCGCGCAATGACCCCGGCGTTCCTCTCACAGAGTCAGAGAGCAGCATCGCCTACCCAAGAGCCCCTATTCCTCCTGATCCTGGATGTTGAAGTACTTGAGCTGGTACGTCTCCTTGCCCGTAGCGAGGATGCGAATCCAGTCGCGAAGGTCCTTCTTCTTCAGGAATTTCTTAGCCAGGTACTTGAAGTACTTCTTGCGGTACGCCATCGTGGTGGAGACGGTCAGCACATTGTCGTTCATCGACATGCGCACCTTCCCCGAGAGCTTGCCCTTGCGGCCGTTGAGCTTCGTGTTGTCCTGGAAGAACTGCTCGAAGTTGCCTAACACCTCCTCGTTGAAGATGCCATCTGCGGCCGGGATGCTGCAGTCGATCTTGAAGACCTTCTTACCCTTTGCCAGCTCCTTCTGACGGACAAAGCTGCGAGAGCCAACCTTGGCACGTACGGCGACCATCTTCACAAGAGTAAGCTGGTATCCGGAGAGGGAAAGGGGGCGAATTTGTGTCCGGTTACTGGATAGGTTTTTTTGCGGTTAGGGAAGCCAGCATGTAAGTAAAAACGAAAAGAGCCGGTGAGAGGAACGACGTGCGCGTGTTATGAAACGAGGCACACAACCGCGTGGCCGTGAAAGAATGCGAAAAGGGGGGGGGGGGGTGGAACGTGGGAGAGAGACGGTAGAAAGCCACAGGAGATTCGCCCCGTGTGACACACACGTGAGAGAAAGGGTGATGGGTGCACGTTGTGTACTGCATGAGCACCGTGATCTGCACACGCTACTAATCTAAATAGAAAAAAAAGAAAACGACAGCGACGGATGCACCCTCGTTCCTCTGCACGCAGGTCCAGGTGGCAAACCGGTAGCATTACTGAGAGCAGTGAAAGTGGAACAGTACACGCGCTAAAGAAACTTTCTGTCTTCAATCGAACCCTCTCCGAATGGATTGGTGCGCCGCACGACTCTATCCCGCCAAAGCTTCGCACGATGAAGAGGCTCCACCACCTCTCTCGTTACAGACGTTATTTTGATGTGCCTTTCCCGGTGGAGAGAGTGTGTGTGCATGTGTAGGTGTCTGTGTCTGTGTCTGTGTGTGTGTGTGTGTGTGTGTGTGCGGGCGCAGGTGCGTAGAATGAAATTCAGCTGGCTGATAGATTGCCAAGAAGTTCTTCCTGATGACTTTCGTTGCTGCTTTTTTGTTTGTTTTAGCACGGTTAGAAAAAAGAAGGGGGATCCCTGCCTTCTCACCGGCAAACAGGCGCAAACATGAGCGTGTCGCACTACTGGTGCGCCTGCATGTCCGTATCGGGACTGGGAAAAGGCAAAAAAGGCGAGTTGAGAAAAAAAAGCAGGATCATTTCCATGGAAAGGGCGGATGAAAACTTGAGTCACCGTGACCCCGCGTGTTCACCCGCTTTTGTTGTTGTTCGTCTCTTTCTTCCGATAAAAATGGAAATCTCTGTGAGCACCCGCCCCCGCCCCCTTCAATCCCCTCTTCTCCAAGAGGGGCAGCCTCGAGGCTCGGGAGAACTCCCTCTCTGTCCATGTGATGCCAGATATCCTTCATGTTCTCCCTCCTAAAGCACGAAGTTCACTCACGCCAGCCCAGGGGAAGCCCTTCCACAAATAATGAAATGTGAAAGCAGCGGTGGTGTGCAGGGGGTACCGTGCGAGAGATCATGGTGAACGCTGGGTTGGCGAGGGTTCCTTGACCTCCTCATTGCCATTCCTGCTTTTGGCCACGCCCCCCTCCTCGCTCGGTCCTTCCTCAGACTCCTCCACCCGAAGGGATGCACGGCTGTGGTGACGCGCCTCCTCCTTCTTCTCTGCGTTGGTCTCTTTTCGAGAACGGCTCATGGCAACCTGCTTCGCCCGGAACTCCTTAAATTTCTGGCGTTTGAGCGCATCATCCTCCGCTCGCTTTTTGAGAAAAGCCTGCCTCTGCTCCTCCAGCTCCGCCCGACGCTGCTCCTCTTCCTCGTCCAGTCGCTGCTGCTCCTCCGGGGCGATCCATGCGGCATCCGCGTCCTCCTCAGGGTCAATACCGGCCTTTTCCAGCTCACGGAGCCGACGCTTCTCCATTTCATGTTTGCGAAGATCAAAGCGGAGTGGCCGACTGTTCACACACGGGCCGATTGAGATAAAACGCATGGCCATCGAGGAGGAGGAGGAGGAGGAACACGTGCGCGTAGGCACCGGTATCACCGGCCTCCTTACAGCCACACTCATCACGAGGCAACTGGAAAGGGCGACCGCAGGCGCGGTCAGGGAAAGCATCGCACACCGCATCACTCACGTTATCGCACACCGCGCACGGCCTCCCACGCTACCAACCCAGGTACGTAATCAGGGTGGAAAGGAGAACTCTTTCTTCGTTTCACCTCCCCCCTCCCGACTTCTCTACGTCGTTCCGTTAGTTTTCAAGTTACGCTCGGAGCGAACACTATCATGCAAAGGTGATGCCTATCTCTTCCGCGGATATGTTTTTCTATGTGCGAGGAAAGAGCTCCGCTGGGTGTACCGCTGGTGCGATAGAAATGTATGCGAGGAAGGAGCGTGAAAGAGGCGGCCAAAGCGCTGCAAAGAAAACGGGAAAGAAGAAGAGAAAAGGGAAGGAGAGGGGTAGTGGTGCAGGCACAACGGCTCAGAGCAGTCGATACATAAACTTGCTGTTGCGTGCATAGATTGCCTTCCCTTAACTCCCATGCATGCAACGGCAAGCGAGACTCGGAGGGCAAACACAGGGATCATCCCCTATTTTTTTTCACCGTCCTGCGCGCATGAAAAGCGACTAAAAAGAACAGAGAAGAGACACGTAATCAGAAAGGTTTGCGTGGTCCTCAAAGGGGGAAGGAGAAAATTCACTACGCTTCACCCGCATACACACACACACACACACACACACCAGTAGCAAATCAGTCGGAGAAGAGCGGTCGAAAGGGGCGACAGAAACGAAGATGACTTCCATTTTCTGCTTCTTCGCCCCCTTCCTCTGACTTTATCCATCACTCCCTCCCTCACCTTCCCTCATTTACCGGATCCCTACCGGTAGGCTCCACTACACTGGCTCGCAGTGACAGGGGAAAACTTGCTGTCCCATCAGTCAGGAGAAGCGAAAGAAAGCGGTTCGGCACTACGCTTGCACGTGCACGTCTTCGCAGATCTGAGTTCCCTTGGCCCTCTGTGTTCTTAACCTATCGATTTATATATATATATATATTTTTTACACGTTATACTCTTCTTACGGACATTAAGGTTCTTTTAGAAATTCACGCAAAAAGGTCGAAATAGAAAGAGAGAAAGCGGCACCACCGTCCGGAGCCATGCGCACCGCGAAGAAAAAGATGGTACCCACTTGCAGCGCAGGAAAAAACTTAGAGCGGCAGCTCCTCCCCATTCATTTTATGTTTCCTTTCACGCCTCCGTGTGTTTTCGCTCTTCTCGCCTTCGCCCTGTTCTCCTTCGAAGCGATACGGATGGTCTGTCGATCCGCCCGTTCCCGCAACTTCTGCTCCGCCTGCTTCGCCCCCAGGGCAGACGCACTCGTGCGGAAAGCTCCCTTCCCACCATACTGCCCCGTGAACTTCTTAGTCAGCAACTGAAGCTCCCTTTGAAGTATGCGGATGGCCTTCTGTTTTTGCCGGCCCTCCGTCTCAGCCTCGTCATCGTACATGTCGTCGGTTTCCAGCTCCGCTTCTTTGGTCATCCTCGTCACCCACTGATTATTGGCATGCGTCTTTCCAATCTCTTTCTGTAACTTGTCGATCTGCAGAGCAATACGGAGGTGACTGTGCAGCTGATGCACAATGGTCGGCTGAACAGCAAATGTTTCCACCTCGCTCTCCTTCCGACCCAGTGACTCCATCAGCTTTCTGAAAGAGACGTGTTCTTGGGCGTTGACAAGAAGCACAGACAGGCCCGTTCCACCACAGCGGGCGGTACGACCACAGCGGTGGATGTACGCGTCTGTGCTACGCGGCACCTGATAATGTACAACGTACTTGAGTCCATCAATGTCGAGACCACGCGAAGCAACATCCGTTGCCACCAGTACGCGAATATCACCCCGCTTGAACTTGTCGATGAATTTGAGGCGCTGCCGCTGCTGCATAGAAGCGTGCAAGCCCACTACCGCAATACCGAGGACCTCCAGAATCTTAACGAGACGGCGCAGCATTGAAATGGCGTTCACAAAAACAATTGCGCGGTCTTCGTGATAAGTTTTGAGAAAATAGTATAGGTACAGATCTTTGCTGTTATCGGGGCAACGCAGATAGGTTTCGTTGATCCGCGTTGCGACAGTGGCTTTCTCGGAGAGCGAGAAGACGTGCGTCTGGCTTGGTTTGAGCGCGAGCTGCTGCAGGACCTTGTTGAGCACATCGGCATTTGAGGTGCGAATGACGCTCTTGCGGGCAGAGAAGTCGCGACGCTCGTAGTTCGTCTCGAGCGACAGGGTTGCAGATGTCACGTATGTTATCACGCGATGGTTTGCAGGAGGCTCTGGTGGCATAGGAATGCTCTGCGGAGCATCCTTCCTGCCTCGTACACCGCTTTCCTCTGCAGCTTCGTCTTCCACATCACCGTTCCCCTCCATCTTATCCGCGGAGCTTGTCTCTGCATTTCCCTCCTTAGAACCCTTTTTCTTCTTTTTCGACGGATCCTCACCGCAAACTTCAGCTTCCAAGTCTGGACAATTTCGAGCCTTCTTGCGCTTCCTCGAAGGGAGCGACGACGCCTCCGCATCTCCCTCGTCACGAGCCCGTCTAACGCCTTTCGCATTTGTCTTTTCTCTCGCTGATGATATCGTTGGCCTCTGATCCTCACCGCGTTCCTCTCTCCTCTTGGATGCGGCAGTCCCATCCTCCTTGCCAAATGGCACAAAGGATTGAGTTTCAGGGTCCCACCGACCGCTCTCGATGGATATCTCGCCAGCTACCGCCCCTTCCTCTCGCTCCTGCACAAATCCTGCAGGCAACACCTCACAATGAATGCGCTCCAGCAGCGTCGTGAGCTCCTCGAAGCGGCCAGATTGGAGCATTTTATCTGCCTCATCCAGCACCACGTACCGCAGGCGGCGGCTGATGCTGTGGCCTAGGTAGCAGCCCTCGTTCTTCTGCACAAGATCCCACAGGCGACCTGGAGTACAAATGAGAATGTGCGGGTGGCGGTTCAGGACGCGCTGCTGCCGTTCCTGGGCCATACCGCCGACCACGCAGCCCACCACCACTTGCGGCGCGAACGTTGTCAGCTGACGAATCGCCACATCGATCTGCAGGGCAAGCTCGCGTGTTGGGGAAATGATCAGCGAATGCATGACTCGTTGCTGATGGGCAGCCTTCCTGGCCACGCGCGCTGCAGTATCATCCAACCCTGGGTTCTTGGGTGATGCCTCCCCGCCCGCCGCCGCAGCTGCGGCAGATGTCGAAATTACATCCGACATCGTCGATGCGGTCACGGCCGGTCCATTCAACGGCATCTCCGCGTCTAGGCGGGTCAGCAGCTCTTGAAGAATAGGCAGAGCGAACACGAGTGTCTTGCCACTACCGGTTTCCGCGGACACCACGACGTCTTGGCCAGCATTGGCCCCCGTCGATGCAGCCTGTTTCCGCTTATCATCCTTCACCTCATCACCCCCGCTCGGCTTCTCAGTCACGGAGCCGTTGTGGCTCGCCAGCACGTTCGGTAAGACCTCCTCTTGCACAGGGGTGGGGTGGGTAAAGTGAAGCGCCCGCAAGGCTCGCAAAAGAGCAGGATGGAGGCCAATACGCTCCCAGAAAATGTACGACTGTCCCTTGTGGTGATACTGATTCTTGCTCTCCTTTTGACGAGCCGACAATTCCTGTGCAAGACGCTGCTGACGCTCCTCCTCCTCGAAGATGCGCGTGTCCGGCAAGGCAAGCGGATCATCGGAGGACAACGGCTGCGATGGCAGTACCTTTTCCACCGCCAACGGCACAGACGTCATGGCAGCTGAAGCGTGCGATGGACGTCTCTTCAGAGGGATGGCGCCAGCACTCAATTTCGACGAAGGCATCGGCGGCGATGAGCTGGCAGTAGCCGCAGTCACGCCATTCCCCACCAGTGCCCCGGACGAGACAGGACGCAGCAGCAGGTCTGTTAAGCTTCGGGGATCGAGCGTAGTCTCCTGCGTCGGCACAGCAGTCCCTTCCGCGATCTCGGACACAATCAGCTCCATCGGCCTAGCCCCATCATCGATGGCATCGAAGCGGTTGTACACACGTCGGGAGGCACCCATCCGCTTTCGTATACCCGACCCAATCTGATGCCGCTGCTTCATGTCATTCTTGCGAATGCGCTGCTTAAAGGTCGTCCTTTTCTGCGTCATAGTGATCGACGAGGCTGCACTCGTGCACGTTTTAATACAGAGGGAAAGAGATAAAAATGGCACGGATCAGCTGTAGGTGCATGTCCCCCAAAGGCAGAGAGGGGGAAAGGCGAAGGAAGTGGTGAGAAGATGTTTTACACACGGCTTCGAGCACACACACACGCACCAGCGGAAGAAGACGAATGGCCAAAAAGAGGCACGAGACAGCCTGAACGAGCAACAAGAGGTCAGACAGAGAGAAGTAGTAGGACCATGAGAAGCAGTGTTGAGGTATGCCTATCCCCTTCCTCGCGGCGTACGAAAAGCAGCGAGGGGAGGAAAGCCTCTCCTCCTGCGTCTGCCCTGTTGAAAGATGCTTTTTCCTTCATCGTGTAAGGAAGAGAGGGAGAGGGAGAGAGGCGCTGAGACCGACGTGGAGCATGGGAAATGGAAGATGTAAAAGAGTTACTATAGAGTTCAGCCGTGATATACAATATATATATATATATATACCCACCATCACCACCACCTCAACGCTCTCTGCAATAGAACCATAATACCAAAAGATACGAAGGGGGAGATGTGTACAGAGACGAAGGTGGAGGAGAAACCCCAACACCTAAACAAAAGAAAAAAAGCAGGGAAGAGCGTTTCACGTGCTTTGAAGTTTCTTCCGGATATCCTCTTAGCAGTGGCCCCTGTCCCCTCATGCCTGCAACGGCAAAGGCAGACCTCGACGAGAAAAAACAGATTCGAAGAAAAGAGGGGAAGAGGACGGAGACCCTCCCGATGTCAAGGATGTTCCGAGGGTATAGCTCCTTTGAAGAAGAGCTGTTTGCTTGAGAAGTCACAAATGTTTGATTGAAATGCCGTCACGCCAGCGAATCTGTCGCCGATAAAAGACACACTAAAGGGAAAAGGAGAGAGCGACACGGAACGGGCTGTGGAATCGACTTCACCCTCGAAAAGGTGCCATTGAGTCCCACATTGATGGCGTGGAAAGCGGAAATCAGGGGGGAGTAAAGATGGTTTGAAGGGCCTCATCTACACACAAAAGAGCCCTTCAAGTTGGCGCATAGCGGAGACGCGATTCAGCGCGGCAGCACGGCCCAAACGGGCTTCAAATCTACAGAGAGAGAGAGAAAGACTAGATCGACACGACGCACATCATCAGGGTATCCGTACACTGCACGTACGTACCAAAACAGGGGGAGAATAAAATAGATTATGCTCGGCGTACGTCAGTGCCAGGAGATGCGATATACAGTACTTTGCATGGCAATGCTTCGCCCATAAAACGCCACCGAACTGCTCACAGTTTAGGCATGCATTCATCCACCTCGATCATCCACGACCTCATTCTCGCTCTATGATTTCAGATCACGCCTACACCTGTTCATGTCTCTCCACACCCCGTCTCTTTCTTCTCCAGGCAGGCTAGTCATGTGCGTTTTCTACGAGCCAGTCCACCACCTCCTGGATGTTAGTTTGTTTCAGGGCGGAGATGGGCGACACCACCCACGGATTCGATTCAATAGAAGTGAGCTGAAGGAACTCGATACATTCCTCCTTGTTCATGTGTGGTTCTAGGTCAATCTTGTTCAGGCATACAAGCAGAGGCAGTCCATGCAGCGAAACATCGCGCAACAAATTATGCAGCTCACGACCAGCCAGTTCGGCACGTTGATAATCGCTAGCGTCCACACAGTAGATGAGGCAGTCACATCCTTGCGTGTAGCGGCCCCATTCCTGTCGGAAGCGCTGCTGTCCCCCTAGGTCCCATACTTTCATTTGCACGCCCTCTTTACGTACCATCTTCACATTAAGGCCGACCGTCGGGAATGTTTCCACAGGGTGGCCTACGGCAAGGACATTGAGTAAGGTGCTCTTGCCGCTGTTCTCCAGGCCCACCAGACACAACTCCAGCTTCTTGCTACCGAAAAAAAGCTCCTGAAGTGAGGAGAAGAAACTACCCATCTTGAATTACACCGCGCACCACCAGAAGGGTGGCACAAGGGGAACACTAGAACAGCTAAGAAAGGGAGTCAGAGAAACTTCTCAAGAATGGTTTTGGGATCAGCGGAGTCGGTCAGTCGCCGGCAACTATTTGATTAAAATACTGGCCTCTCTCACTGTGCCGCGCTTCCGTTGCTACCAACGACTGGTATGGCGCCGAAAAAGAGCGGCTTGGGAGAACGCCTTCGGTGTGCGTCGCTGAGTCGTACGAGTGCTTTTTCTCGTCTCCCCCCCCCTTGGGCCTCTCTGTGTTGAGAGGTGAAAGGATGGTTAAAGAAATGGGTGGAAGAGATCACCTCGCGCGCGCTTCACCGAGTGGAGAGTAGCTGCACCTGCGTGAGACTGTGTATGTCTGGAGGGGGGAGGGGGAGGGGGGTACCTTTTAAGGCAATCTACAGGCTTGCCGTCGACCGTGCAATAAGGGGTAAATCCCGATCCGTTTGTTTGCGGTGGAGAGAAAGAGAAGGGAAAAAGAAGACACGATGGAGAAGGAGAAGGAGGAGCGATAGCTCATGAAGCCAACAACAGCGTGAAGTGCGACCACGTTGATCACACCAAGCGCGCATAACCCGTGGAAGAAATGAAAAGAGACCAAGTCAATCGGAGTGCCACAGTTCATCGAATGAGCGCGAGGATATCGATACAGACGCGTGTGGCCCTTTCAGGGAGGGGGGGGGAGCGGCAGGGAAGAGCACGTGCCCCTAGATGGAATCAGGCAGCACTCGTGAAGCCAAAGAGAGGGACTAAACGGGAGAGAGGAAACCCAAAGAGGAGAGATCGTGGACCATGGCACCGTGCTTCAAAGAGGGGGGGGGGGGGGAAGAACGTCCGAAATCCCACCTCTGAAGGCTTTCGCAGCCCGAATAGCCTTTTGAAAGGGGCGAGGAGGAAATGGGGGGGGGGGGGGGGCGCCCGTTGTTGGTAAAAATTTTTTTTTTGAATATAAAGAGGTGGACCTCC
>JASAOM010001126.1:209845-335869 GCA_030849085.1 Borovskyia barvae | reverse complement strand
GGGCCTCCATTAGTTCGTAAAGTTTTTTTTTTGGAATAGAAAGAGGTGTCACTCCCCCCCCCCCCAGACGCGCAGTGCGTCCCAGCACGTACACCTCCCTTTCCTATTCATCCTTGGCAACCTCCGTGGTGTGGTCCTCCACCGTCTGCAGAAAGCATGGCGTCGTTTAGACTCGAGATGGCGCGAAAGAAAAGAAGGAGAAAAGGGGGGGCAGAAAACAGCGCCGTCTCCCACCACAACTGCCCAAGTTGATCTACTCGCCAACACCATACAAAAGCATTCGGTTTCAACGTATTTCTTCTTCCCACTGGCGGAAAGGCGGGAAGGGGGAGGAAAGATATGAAAACGAAGGGCGAGAAAGGGGGGCTGCCCTACGCAATCTCTATACCGTGCACACAGACGCGTCCTTTTGTGTGCACACGCGTGTGGATGTCTATGTATCAGCTCTCTTTGTCTTGTCGTCAACAAAGACGGCGCTCCGCGATGACGACGCCCACCAAAGATGCACTAAACGGAGAAGTGTACCGCAACAAGAAAAAAGAAAATGCCAAGAGAATATATATATATATATAATATGGCACTTATCATGCGAGAAACCCGAGAAACACTTAGGGGGTGGAAGGAATCTTCCGCGTTAACAAGCTACTATATCCCGCCTGCAAGACTCTGTGCGGAGAATCACCGTAGAGAATCTTGATGGCGAAAGTCAGCCCACCCCCCGGACTGTACTCACACAAACTCGTCTTGAGATTAGAGCGTGCCGCCGGTGGCACTGGAGGCTGCACCATGCTGAACATGGTAGACGTTGTTTTGGTCGTAGAAGCGGCTGAAGTCAATCCAGGTAAGCAGAGGGACGAGTTGAGGGTAGTCAGGCCCAACTGGCGACGCCAGTTCAGACAGGGCTCGAAGAAATTGGTCCTCTACAGAATGCAACGTCGCCTCGATAAGCGGCATGGTGGCGGTGCTGCTGTGCATGCCCACAGCACAAAAACGCTCCGTCAATTCTAAGATATGCGCCAAACTGCGAAAGCGCTGCGTGCTGGAGAGCACAAGTCCCGTCTCTGCCCCGTCGAAGAAATCTGTTAGGGCCTGTGAGATCGTGAAAACGCTGTCCGCCTGCCCGATCCGGGTAATGAGCCGACTCCACAGCGGCTCCAGCACAAAGTGAGCGGCATAAAACTGAAACTGACGCAGAAACTGAACGAACTGGTGCTTCAGTCCGTACGCAGCGCTGAACTCGCCCAGAATTTCATTGGTGTACCACAGCTCGCATAAGCGCCTCTCACAGGTCTTCACCCAAATCAAAAGGCGAAAGATTATGTTGAGACGGCCCGCGACCTTCGAATCCAAAACAAGCGTTAGCGGCCACTGCAAATCTACCTCCAGTTCCAGCAGTTCGAGACTGCGACGTGCCTCCACCTCAGCTCCGCTACCAGGAGCTCCGCTGGTGCTGCCGCCTGCCGGCAGCATCGCCGCAGTGGCGTCACTCAGCGCACTTGTGACCGCCTCACGTCCACTGTCCCGC
Organism: Borovskyia barvae; assembly: GCA_030849085.1. Lineage (NCBI taxonomy): Eukaryota > Euglenozoa > Kinetoplastea > Trypanosomatida > Trypanosomatidae > Borovskyia > Borovskyia barvae. The sequence goes on along the minus strand of JASAOM010001126.1, from coordinate 334,344 downwards.
TGACGATTCTGCGCCTGCAGAAGTTCCTCTAACGTGCAATTCGCAAAGCTGCACCCAATTAAGTCATGATATCGGTCACTAGCACAACTGCGAGCCACCGCAGCCTGCAGCAACACCTGCATCGAGTGCACCTTCACGCGGTCTGGGTACTCGAGAAGGAGTGTGTCCGCACTGTCGAGGAAGTCCACCACCCAGTCTCCGCGCTCCTGAAGGAAGTACAGCTTGAGAGACTGGAGATGGCCGAGAAGGTCAATGGAAGGGCTGAACAAAAGCTGAATAACGGCCCCACTTGCGATTTCGAAAGACTCCTGTACCTGCCTTTGAAGCTGATCGGCACCTACCCATGTCAGGAGTGGCTCCCCGTAGCCCTCCACAGCTGGCGATGCCGGAGAGGCACCTAGGGCTGCAGCTGATCCTCCACCTGTTGTCGTGGATGGTGATGCACCGCGAAAGGAAGGCAGGGGGGCCCCGTACTCGCGCAGGAGACAGCAGTACCGCCCAGCAAAGAAAACCATCTTCGCGATCCTGCTTGGCGCGTTGAGAAAAGCCGGCACGAGGTTTTTATTCAGAGAGAAGCGGCGGTTGAATGCAACGACGTCCTGTTGCGCTGCGGCGCCGCGATGCGTCCCGAAGCGGCTTTGCGGGCCGATACCAGCATTGGCCCCGGCCACACCGATGCCCCCTGCAGCACCGCTCTCGTCGCGCGCGGAGCCACCTACAGGAGAAGGAGTCAACGCATCCAGAAAGAACTGACCAACATGTCGCTGCTGTTGAAGGCTCGCTGCTGTGGGGGCCGGTCTGGGCGGTTGATACACCTCCGATATGAAGAACTCCCCGTAAGGATCATCTAATACGCCGCTGTGCATCCACCGCTGCAACGTACGGAGGTATGGCACAAGAGTCCGGCGCAACAGAAGCATCAGTAGCTCGTGGTCTTCACGGCAGCCGGAGAATTTATTCACTTGCTCGCATAAGTGATTTAGTAGGCGTGGCCCTGCTAACCCAGACAATACAGTAGCGGCCGATGAGGTTGGCATCACCGACGCCGCATCGGTAAGTGCGGTGCAGATAAGGTCCGTGGGGAGGACCTGACGCAGTCGAACCACATGGTGCCCAACACGCAGTACCTCTGACACTACACCCATCAGCGGCATGGGGCGTCCGTTGCTCCACAGCTGCAATTTCGACACTTGGTGTGCGTAGCTTGTATTAATCTCGGAAATGACCTCTCCGAGTGCCATCAGAACTAGACTTCGGCTCGCGTACTCGGCCTTTTCGATGCAGCGAAGCGCAACGAATGCATCAGCGACGGGGAGCACTGTCTCACATAGGCTCCGCATCGGCACTGGAACGAGCGGAGAGACCTGAAACCCACCGTCGAAGTCGTACCCTCCTGAAGGTCGAGTTGAAGGCGGCGTGTACGTTAAAAAGTCACCGCCAAGACCCACTGCAGCCGAGAGGACTGCCTCCGCCAGTACTGTGTCTTGCAGCTCCTCCGGCAGCCTTGCCAGCTGAGTTGGGTTTTGGAGGCCTGGCATGTTCGGTGGCCCGTTGGGCCCAAGGAGACCCATCGGCGTCGTTCCACTCGACCCCGACGGGAGTGAAAGCAGCGGTGCTAAGGTGTTGACACCGGAGGTGACAGCTGCGGTGCCCTGCCATCTCGATGACGGCCGAGCAGTAGTGCTGTCGCGGGAAGAACCAGTGAGAAGTTTCTGCCATTCTGTTTCGATAATAGCGATACTTAACGCATCCGTGATACCTGTGGCTCGAATGACTTCCAGCCGATCTGACGCGTACTGCACCTGCTCGAATCGCGCACCTCTCCTTTCAAGAGATGTGAGAAACCGCGTCCACTCTGAAGTACTATTACTCATCACTGTTCGTTAGACGTAAGGGAAGAAGCGAACAAGCGCCAGAACAGCGTCACACAGACACTTACAGGCAAGCTACGGTGAGAGGCGGTGGGTGCAGAAGGAAAGTAGGAGCGGTATCACGGAGAGTGATGGGGAGAGGAACGTGAGCACGTCGCTCCTCTCTAGTTGCTTTTTCCTGTGAAACCACCACAACGTAGAGGAGGGTGCAATACGAAGTATTAGCTCTCCCAGTGGTGATGCAGGTAGCCTTCGACACACACACACACACGTATATATATATATATATATATATGGACAGAGAGAGGAAATAGCGGGCGCTTACTGTTTCCTCCACAGTATGTATTACACCCCCTCCCCGTGCAAGCCCTCCAGCGCTATATATATATGTAGGCAAGGCACTTGGTGGTGAATCCAGCAATATGGCGGCGCCAGGTGCGGTTGCACGACGACACAGCAAATGGTCGAAGAGAAGGGAAAAAGGAGGCTGGTGGGGGAGATATCCATAGAGAGGCACCGCAGCTACGAACTCCTCAAGTTGCCGAGAGCTGCATTGTACAAAAGAACAAAAAAGCAGCCTAGAATCGGTCCTGCCACATATTACAAAAATAATTACACTCTGAGATGCAACCGATGGAACAGAGCAAGCTACACACTATGGTGGGCAACATCAACTGTGTGACGCACGCTTCTGTGTATCATCACTAGGAGTAACAACGGAGCTTCTCCGTGACGAAAACAGATGATCGAGTATGTTTCTTTCGTTGGGAGATTCTGCCCAAAGTAGTATCACTTTAGTTGGAGTAGAGCGCTGCCGTTCCCTGTCGCTGGATTATTCATTCGTATGCCTAGAAAAGGGCAATAATAATAAGCAGCAGCCATAATCCTGAGAGGCCTGCGAAGCAGAAAAAAAGCACACACACAGGCACATCTGTTTTGACCTCGATATGATAGCAGGAACGATAAGGTTGCCTCTCGTCGACCACTAATCCCTTTCCCTACTCTTTCGTTTCTATTCCGTACCTTTGAGGGGGGGGGGCCTTGTGGAACGTCAACTGCGCCTCCAAACGATTACTTTTCGCTGAAAGTGTCCACGATGCGCTGCAACCACCCACGCTGTGTGTCCAGCTCACTTGCGATCTCGTGATTCAAATCTCGGTACACCATCTCGTCTGCACGAATGAGAAGGATCACTTCGCGCAGAGTCAACACATCCAAAGCTTTGTCTGCGACGGACGAAAAGGGTCGCGTTGAGGCGTCGAGTGTCCGAGCCGCCAGTGCCTTCGTCTCCAATTCTTTAGTTGCAATGGAGGCGTCGCTGGTGCCTTCTTCCTCTCCTTCACGCAGCTGACCTCCTGATGCGTTCTGGGATGGAACATTTGGGTCACTCATAGAGATTACAGCAGCGCCGGAGGAGGTACAGGGTCTTGCCGTATCCGACACATCACGTGGACTCTCACGGAGGGCCATAACGCCCCTTAGCCCTGGCAACAAAGGTCCCTGGGCTGTGAACGAACCTCTCAGACCCCAATAGCGAAGCGCCAACTGCGGCACTTGTGGCTCGGCAATTTTTCCCATGTCGATGTCGTTCACCATCTGCGTCCACACAACCGAAGACTCTTCCGCCGTGTAGGCCATGAGCCGAAAGCCCATCCTCGGATAACAAAGAAAGAGGACGAGATAAATCAAGAAGTGCACTGCCTGCAACAGCAGCACCAGTCCTCGTTCCCACGGCGAGATGTCCGCCATGGCGCCTACGATCTGATGGTGTACGGCGTGGCACTCGCATTGCGCGAGCAATCCTCGCAGTTCACTCACATACGAATGCTGGAGGGGGGCGCTCGAGTCGTCAAAGCGCCAGTTGGTTGAGGGCGTATGTAACGACGGACGAGCTGCAGTTCTGCGCCGCTGTGGTCCGCATGGTTGTGCCTTGCCGGCCTTCATGCCTACTGAAGGATGGAAAGAAAGGAAAGGAGAGCTTGCCTCCGCTGCGACAGCCCCTTTGGCACTTCCCCGGCGAACACCATCTTGTTCTCCAATTTTGTTGATGTCAGCATGCCGATTCTTCTTGAAGAGCATCCGCAGATAGGCGGCAACAGAACCAGCAGCAGGGGCAGCCGACATCAGTGGCAGCAGCATCGTGGCACGGTGTATATGACGTTCTCTAAACAACCGATCCGCCAGCCAGCGGAGCGTCTTCACCATGGCTATGCAGACATGGTCGTTGACGCGACCGGGTGTACTGTGCGTTAGCGGCTCCCGCTCGAGCTGAGTAACGTCAGCGCAGCTCAGGGGGGGATCCATGGTGGCGAAGCGGGTCGAATGACCCATGAAAGGGCTGTACAGGTATTCTGGGCAATGGGGAGTGGGAAAGGTGAGCCGCGACGCCGAAGAAGCAGTGCGGGCACCGGTCTCTGAAGTCCTCCGCAGCAACGGCGACCGAGCCATTGCGCAACACCGCGATGAACGAGATGCGAAATATCGCACCCCGGCAGCACCACCCAGCGGAGCCATACCGCTTGAACAGAATTGCAGGACCATATTTTTTTGACGAATAGCGAGTCCAGTCCTGTACTATTCCCCTTTTCAGTTAAGGATTGGAGTTGCCTTCCGTGGCACAGCCTACGATCAACGAACAATTGAAACGTTAAAGGGCAACAAGAAGGGAAAACGGGTGAGGAACATAAAGGTTCGGGAGTATTCTCGTCCTGCACCTCGCAGGGAGAGTATCTTTGTGTGTGTGTGTGCGTATACCGGTGTGTGAGTGTGTAGCTGTGTCGGCGGAGGCCAGGAAGACTACCGAATAAAGAATAAGGTGAGAAAGAGAACGTATGCGTACCTAGAAGATGCGAACAGCACAAGGAAGAAGAACGAAGGACAAAGAGAGAGGAGGGAGAGTGATGCAATGGTGGAAACATAGCCGACGTGAGCTCGGAGGAATGGGGATGGAGAGATGCAAACAGAAAAAAGGAGGAAAACAGAAAAAGAGGCGGGTGAGTGATTCAAGGACAGATGCCAAAGCCGGCTTCGGTGTGGGGAAGATAGGGGGGAGGAGGAGGGGGTGTTAGCATCGAAAAAAAAAGTGCGTGTGATACGAAGCCGAACTTCACCTCGAACCGTGTCAGGAGAGGGAGAGGACACCGACCTCGCTGCATAAGTCAAAGGGTAGGGGGTGAGGGAAGCTGGATGCGATTGGAATAGGATGAACTTTCCTTCTCAGACGCCGAAGTGCTTCACACAGCATCCACGAGCCTCTCCACGTTGGTGCGAATGCTGGTGAGCTACTGTGCCAGCCAACAAAGGAGTAGCAGGCACCCATGAGAAGGCAGGTCACCATTTTCCTGTGCGCTCGAAGTCGCAGCGTAGGGCAGTCGCTGAGGACCTACAGCAGCTCCCCAGCCGACACCACCACGTGAACCCTCTATACCGTTTTCCCTACGGAAGTTGTGGTGTATTCATGTGTACTTCAAATGCACGCCGCGGCGATACGGGCGGCGGATACGCACACCGCACCACCACCACCATCTGTGCCACTCTCCTTCTGTTCCGATTTTGCCCACCTCCTTCCCTCCAGAACATATAGACCACGCAGTCCCAGCCAAACACCTTGCCCTTTCATGGCGGTTCAGTTGCATAATGAAGCAAGAAAGACCCTCTCCTCGAATTCTCCAACCATGTGCAACTTCAAAGGCTGTCTCGAAGCAGTGCAGCTGTCCTGTATACGCAAGCAATGTCCAAGCGCCGAGAAAAATAAAATGCCTCCAAGAATAAGTAGCATCAAACACAACAGTCTTCGTCCACCTGAGTAGAACGAATGGGTTGAGGGAGAGGCGTCGAGAAAAGGTAAAGTTGGAGGAGTTGAAATAGCGTCACTGCGCTGCAGTCACTTTGCGTGATGTGTTAGCTTCTTCCACCAGCGCATCCACCGAGAAGTCAAGAGTCGCAGCAGTAACAGGTGATAGGCTCCAGTTTTCCGCTCTGCCTTTCATACACTCTCGTGCTTTTCCCCACCTTTATTCCCCTTCTGACAGGCCCTCGGGTGCCTTCTGGTAATGAATCTTCAAAAAGTAGAGGTATCCGGTGAACTGTCAGAAAAAAAAAAAGAGAAACGCACAGCGGGAAGCAGAGGAAGGGAAGAAGTGGAAGAGAGAAAAAACACAGAGAAGAATTCGCTCTACGCTACAACCACAGTAGAGCGCCGCAACAGGTCAAGAAAAGGGTTAGCATTGACGCCGGCGAATTGGAGTGCGCTTTTCTTCGGTATTTTCAGATACATCAACAACAAAAAGGCAAGTGCAAAGCAGCTCGGTTAGAGAACACCGCACCCGCCCCCTATCGCAAGAAGACGACAAATATATATATCAGAAGGGCCGTCGTTCTGCGGCACTCCGCCACCGCCACCACAACCCTGAAAATGTGCCATCGATACGTGGAGGATCCTCAAGGCCCCCTGACGGTACAGCAAGGCGAATAAACTCCGCTCGACGCGGTGGTAACAAAGGGAGCGAAGGGGGGGAAGGGGATACAATAGTGATAAAAAGAAATGCACATGGAGCTCCTCACACGCACACGCAGCGGCGCAATCTGGTGCAAGAGAAAAGAAGAAAATCAAGAGGGGGAGAGGCCCTCGTAACTCAAATGGCTTCCATCGACCACAAAGAGCTTTTCAAATGAATTAGGAAATGAACATGTTCAAGTCAACGAAAAGAAACTTTGCCCTTCACAGACAGCGTAGCGCAGGCGCTCCTGTAGCACCGCCTTGCTGCTGTACTGGGGTAATTTGAGGTATAGAAAACACGTGCTAACGGTCGGCAGCGTATTGTCAAAGCTGCCGCCGCCATTGAAGGCCGAACTCATCCTGGTACGGTACATCACCGCCGCAGAACCAGCCACGGCACTCGTACTGAAAGAGCTCGCTGTAGGTGTGACCGTTGAATCCACCGTGGACGGGTCCACATCCCGCCGCACAACCTTGATGCGCTGCGTGAGGCCACCATATGGAACGGCGCTCGACCCCGTCACAAATTTGAGAAACGCGTGTTGCAGCGGAGCCTTCCAGGTGGGGATGATATCGAGCAAATACTGCACTACCTCACTTCGAATGTGATAACCGTGAGCCGCCTCCACGTTACGCGCAAACTGCTCTCGCGTTTCCCAAATCTTTGTCTCGGGGTGCGAACCTAGGATCTGGTCCAGCTCTGCTGCGGTGAAAAGCTCAAGGTAGAGCGGGTTGACAGTGGGTTGGAGGCCTAGGCGGAGATGCAGTAGCGCAACATCAGGCACAGTGTGCAGGTAATAGCAGCGTAAACGGTGCGTATACTCTCGGACATTATCCACGGTCACAGGCCGCTCTGCGCCACCTGCCACCAGCGGTACCTCCTCTGCGTTTAGTGGGTCATAGCCGTCCGCCTCACTCGCGGGGATAGTGAAATACAGATCGCAAGCTGCCAGTTCATCTTTTTCCATCTTCTCGAGACGACGGAGCGAGAACTCCAAAGCCTCGTCGATTTGGGCCAGGTTCCGTGAAGCCTCCTCAGTGTTTTGAGCAAGACATTCTCCGCGCAGCCGACGTAGAAGAAGAGGATGAAAGCTTAGTGACGTTGTTGCTCCCAGCACCAGCAGTCGCCCGAGAAGAGCACCGAGTATCTCCCAGTAACGCAAACTACTTGGCGTCTGCCGCGCTGCGGGGAAAAGCGGCTTGCAAGGTCGTCGACGCAGAAGCGTCGAGGCAGCCACGCCCCCACCACTATTCCACTTCCCCGAAGAAGAATTCGGCGAGGTTGTCAGTGTCGAGGAGTAAGGTAGCTCCTCCGTCGGTACCGGCTCTGTGCGCCAAAGACCCCATTGAGGCTCCAGTAGCTCCTCCGCTACCATCTCATAAAACTCCAATGCAGGTCCGTTGCCGATGCCGGCCTCGTTCTCGAACGCGACGTCGATCGTCACGTTACAGGTAGCCAGCCGCAGGAGCTCCCCTGCACTTTCCAAGACGCTGCTGCGTTGTACAGAGAGTGTGATACGGTGCCTGCGTGCCACCTCCTCTGACAGCCACTGCAGTCCCACGATGTTGAGTGTTTTATCCGTATTACTGCGGGTGATATTCGAAGGGGTGGAGTAGGAATCCCCCAGTGGTGTACGGTGCACCAGTAGGTGCCGATACGTCTGCACGAGGTACTGTGAACGCTCCCGACTCAGCGATCGCTGCGCGGAGATCAGAAAATTGAGAATGGACATCCGCATCTCCAAAGAGAACACGAGCGGATACCGCCAGAGAATGTACGAGGGCAACGGGAACAGCGATCGGGGAAGTGAAGTGGCGCTGTTGCAAAGGACGCTACGCAAACCACCAAAAGAAGCGACCCCGATACCCGAGCTCCACATCAACGGAGGAGCGGCGAACATGTTAAGCTGATGGTACAGTTCGTGGACCACAGCACTGCTGAGGCGACGCTGGTTACTTTCCAAAACTGCGGGTGAGCAGCCCACCTCCTCCCGCATCACCGTGGACAAGGCCGAGTACAGGGCGAGCAAGCCACCAGTCGGTGCAGCATCAAACAGGTGCTTCAGACTGCAGTAGAACTCCGGTGCCATCCCATCACAACTGCAGCGGCCACTGCCAGTCACCGGGGAGGCGGGAGTCCCTAGCGAGGAACTGAGGATAAGACATGTGGGTAACGGCTCCACCAAAACCACGAATTCGATGCGGTGTCGCAGCGTCCAGAAGGGCAGTGCTGGCAGTGCCGCCATCATGCGCATATTGTGAGCGTCCTCAGATTCTGTCGAGCGACGCTGATGGGCCACAAGTTCACGCAGGCTAGCACCGCCAGGAGCGAATGCGGCGAGAGCGTCTAGCACGGTGGTCAGCGGCGACACCATGGGCACATCGTCGACAAAGAAGAGAATTCGGTCGGGGGAAATCATTTGCCGATGCGACGGCGATACGGAGGGACTGGATTGAACGGTGGAGTTCCCATCTCCGGAATAGCCATCACCGGAGACGCAGAGAGAGCTGTAGGACAAGTATGGGGCGGTACGGGGGGACGTTGCTTTTCGATCTTGCATAGCGTGAAGCGCCCGCGGAGAGGAGTAGATGGGTGAGGTTTTTGTCTTTTCGAAAGAGGCAGGCGTTCTGGGGGATGGCAATTCCACCCGTGCCGCTACCGCCGCTGCAAGCATGGCCATCGTCGCGTTGGGAAGGACCGCCATGGCCGACTTCCTCAGCCGCACACCAGCAACAATCGGAAGGGAGGTACGCCGCACGAGCACCGCGGCGTTGTCTGGGAAGGTCCCTCTTGCGGCGGCATCATCGGAGAGCGGATCCGAACTGGCATTCATGGATAGCTTCGCACACACCTCGAGGTGTAATGGTTGCCAAAGGATATGGCGGACCGCACCGAACATTTTCATTCGCTTGGCGCGCCGCTGAAAGCTGCACGGCTGCTTCACCACCACCATCGGAGCAAGGTCCAGCGAGGCCAGCCCTACATCTCGGCCGATGGCCGTACCCAAGTCTGTTGTAAGGCACAACAGCTTTCCTCGTGTGATGCTGTCAAGCCGCAGCGGCTGCTGCCAAAGGCCACCCGCGCTGCCATGACACGACTGCGGTGACTCGCAAGAGAGGTGTGTCGCAGCCGCCACGGCAGAATACAGGGTCTCAGATGTGCTGTTGATGCAAATTTCCTCCTCACGCTGGCGAGCTCGCGATGCCAGCCATTCCTCCAGTTGAGCCGCCATCTGTGTCAGCAGCGCCGGAGCTTCCACCACGGTGGCGTGAAAATCCATTAGGTTCTGTTTATGATATTCATAGAACCCAAGTAGGCCACGTAGAGCTGGAGGCAATCGACTGTACGGGCCTTTCTCTTCCTCAATAGCCCGCTCCACTGCAGTCTTCAGAGCTGAGAGGTCAATGGTGGTGGAGATTGCGGTAAGACCCATATCCAACTGGATGTCCTCGTTTTCCTCCCCATGTCTGTATGAGGAAGAAGAACTTTGCTCCGCAGCAGGCGCGCCATTTCTCAAAAGCTGGGACAAACGGCGTTCGCTGGGGAGCGCCACCGGATCTGCGGCCAAGCGGATTCCCTCGCTGATGTCGACTCCTGCCGCTGCGCCAGCATCGAGCTCCACCGGCACGGACGACGGAAAGACCAACGAAGAGGTCATCATTTGCTCGGGGGACGGCGTAACAGCCGACTGGTTTACGCACGGTGCGGCCGAAGAGGGAACCGCCACAGAGAGGGTCTCCCCGACCTCCCGCATGGTGGGAAAATGCGCGAGAGGCGAAACGGACGCCCCCAAGTTCAGAAGCGACTGCAGAAGATCCCTCGTCGCACTGAAGCAGGCAGCGGTGCAGGCAGGAAAGGAGAAGTGGTACGGGCAATCCGCTGCCGAGGACACCCTCAGCGAGAATTCTTTGGACTGGATTTCCGTGTCGTCTCCCTCTGCACCGTCCGGATAGCCGATCACCGCGCACGTCGTAAACGCTTTCCGCTCCATTGCATCCTCTATCTCCTGTGCAACGGCGCAAACCCGCTCGGCACGTGACATTATCTGCCGACTGTAGGCGATAAGCACGCTGGTCTGATGCGCCGTAAAAACTTCCTCTCCACCGGTACCAGAGACGTGAAGTTCCGCAGCAGCCACGGATGAACGGACGGTGATGTGGTCCTCTGCACCTCGCTGACGACGATCACTTGGATCGACCGATTGGGAGCCGGCGCAGGTCGAAAGCGGCGGCTCCGGTATCGAAGCACGACACGCTCGATGATCCTCTGCGCCGGCGCTTGTATGTCCTGCCGAATCGAGGGATACGGAGCGTGGCAGCGACGCTAAGCGGTACGAATCCCTCATGGACGATGATGGGAAGCAGGGCCTCAGGTTTGCCTGCTGCGTCGTTGGGGTCGAGGGCGAAAGAGTAAAGCCCTCTGGAGCTGAGGTGAGCACCGGCTCACGTGCCAAAGATTCAGAGGAAACGCCCGACGGTATTGGAGATTGCCGGGTGCAGCCGCCGTCTTCGGAGGAGCGCAGTCGATGGCGTCTTTCAAAGCTTCCCAGAGCTCGATCCAAAGGGAGCCTTTTGGAGTCCGGCGTCGCCCCTGGTGATACGGACGCCGTCTTCTGCGGAGGCGGCTTCTCGGAAAAGAGATCTAGCAGAAGGATCATGGCGTCGGCAGTGCAAATGTGCTGCTCTGACGGCAAGGACAACTGAAAGCCGCAGAAGTCGATGGACAAACCCACGCGCGCCAGCTCATCAGACATGAGCAGATCGCCTCGATAGTTGCCGAAAAAATCTTGGCGTTCCGCGACGATGGAGAAGCCGCGTGCAACGTGCAAAGACAGAAGAACCTCCCGCAGGGAGGGGAGAAAGCGTTGCAAAGTTTCCCGCGTTGCATCCCATTCAGTGCGCCTCCATTTGCCAGCGCCGCGGTGGATACTGGTGCTGCGTATCAGTCTCCCGAAGGTGGACTGCCGCTTCAACTTCTTTTCGCCACCCATCGTCCATATCGATGAGCCCGTACGACTCTCGGATATGTCGAAGGAGTCACCCAGGGCTTTCGCACGTAAGTCAGCACTCAAAGACAAGCAGCGGAGTAGGAGTGTCACGCTGTGCCGCGCTACAAGAGGATTGACACAGTTATCTAGCACACTGAGCAACACTGGTATCAAGGTGGGCAGTAAGTTTGAAAGGACCCCTTTGCCGAGGAAGGCTTCGCGCATGGATGGGTCCGACTGCAGCTGCTCGGACGGCTCTGCCAGCATGGACTCCAATGGAAGTAGTCGCACGGTCAGCACACGGCCAGAGGTGACGCCGAAGGCAGAGATGCCGGTCCGACCGTCCCCGATATCGATGCGGCGCGTCCGTCGCGGTAGAGTGGCGGTGGATTGGCCACCGCAACCGCAAAGAAGACAGTGGAATCCTTTCCTCAAGTGATGTCGACGCCGTTGCGATGGCTCTACGGCGCCTCCACTCGGAGGGTCGTGAAGAGGCTCGCTGTCTCCTCCTTGAGAGACTTCGAAGTTAGAGTGGGAGTTAGTTTGTGGGGAACGTGTGCTCCTGGCACTTCTCTGCAAAGCATTTCTATGGGCTGGGCTGGCGGTTCTCGACACCTCCCTCCCAGACTGGCCATGTTGGGCGTCATAGCGCTGCACCTCCCCTTCACTGGCACTCCTACTGCGCACGCTCACGGCCGGTATGGGGGTGGAAGCTGGTGGGGAAGGGACCGATCTTGTGTGCGCGCGTTGAACAGTCGGTTCTAGCTGCTCCACCGAGGCAGAAGGGATGGGAGCCGCCTCTTCTTGTATGACCGAGGATGATGGAGGTGGAGCACTCACCTCCGACAGCGTCTCCACTTCCTGTGTTGCATCGCCCGTGCTCGCTCGCTCGCGTGAGTTTCCCCTGGCAGTATGGACCGTTCGCAGTCGCATACCGTTGCGGTTGACCCAGGTCGAAAACAGTGGTTCCGGAGCCGAGGCGCAGCACCGACAGCCGCGAAGGAGTCCATGCTGTGTTTCATGAATATAGCCGGTAAGAAGAGGCTTGCGATGGAGACACTGACGCTCGCGTCGCTCGCTCACATACGTCTTATTCAAGAAATCAGTGTAGAAGATGCGCTGCTTCCCGTGCGTCACGGCAAATAACTCGGGTGTGCGGCAGCTGCGAGTTTGCTGATACACGCGTTCCAGCCGACGAGAGAGTGCCTCGTTGCAGTCCGTCTCGTTGTGAAAGTCGTCTTCCCACGTCCAGCGGAAATACGGGGTGGCCGCGTTGCGGTAATCGGTGTGCGAATGCCCGCGACGAGCGCAAGGCAGGAGGACGAGCAGAAATTCAAGAAGTGGCAGTAAGCGGAGTTCGTCGGCTATGAAGGGGATGGTCGTGATATCCGCTGCAAGAACGGGGCCACTGGACCGAGGGGCTCCCACATGCGGTGGTGCGCGAGAGGGCGAAAAGGTTTCCACAGAGGAACCATCTCCGTCGGCGTCGGGGACGGATCTGCGATGATGCATTCCAGAAGGAGAGGGCAAATTGGAGGCAGAGCTGTCGTCGGCCCCGTCGTTGATCTCCCCACTGGGGCTGCCCGTCGCGTCGCTAGTCACCGCATCTTGCACGATGTTGTTTGAATCCTCCTCCGCAGCGCTCGCTACTTCACTCCTGCGTTCCACCAAGGTCAACATGCAACCACAAACCGCGTCCCATACACGCAGGCGTTGCAGCACTGGCACAGCATACGACGGGTTTGTGAGGAAGAAGGTGAGGATCGGAGAAAGCGCCACGTTGCGGAGCCACTCACCGCTGCTGGCTGGGGAAACCCGAGGGGATTTCTCCAGGAACTGAAGGCAGAGCTGCAGCATGCTCTCCAGTAGCCTCCCGTGCGTCTTCATTGCAGACAAGCCGATAAAAAGTCGATCGATCGCATGGGCCACAATTTCCATGTAGTGCTGCAGTAGTGTAACATCTTTGGATGAGAGGTGGTACACCAATCCTGTGACAGCACTGGGCGGCACCACCCCGATGGGCGTAACTGGCTGAAATGAAGACGTGAGCGGCGATGAGAAGACCTCCGATGTCGTAGTAACCATAACGGCAGCTGTTGCTGTGGTCGTCTCCACCTTCCAGATGTGCTCCAGAGCAAAGTCTTCGAGGGAGTCCAGCACCAGTGACAGAACAGGTGCCCACACCCCGGACAGATCCAACTCCCTGGCGCGGCCGACGAGATTGGATAGAAGCTGCACGCACAGCACCCGCAGATGGTGCGTCTCCAACATCAGCAACAGTTCGCCAGCCCGGAGCGGCAAGTATGCTTGGACGCAGGCATCATAGGACAGGAGAGATACCTGTACAAGGCACTTGAGGAGCTCCTCCGTCAGGTCTTCGTTCACGACAAGGAAGTCGGTGTCGCTGAGGTACATCGCAAGGGTTGGGATCGCGTCCTTGTTTCGGCTGGGGCAGAACAAGAACACGCTTCCTGGGACGGAGTCAACGATGAGAGCGAGTGCGCGAAGCGCCAGCACCTCGACATGCGATGCCACCTGCAAACCCGCGCACTGTACGGACTGCATCGATAGTCGCTTTCCTTTTTTCCTTCCTCCGTCCCGGCTCAAACTCCTTGCAATAGCGGCGGGAGAAGGAGAGTTGTTTTTATACGCTCCCCAATCGAATGGGTTAGCGAAATGCTCTCTACTTTCCTCCGCGGCACGGGCTAGGATGAGGATATTGGTAAGCAATGGAATGTAGAGTACGGCAGGGAAAGTGCGCACATACTCTTCACCCGATATGCAGAGCGTGGTGCACAGGTGCTCTAGATATTCGGCCAGTTTCTGTCGGGCATCTTCGTGAGACGGGGCAGCGGTGTTCGCCTCATGAAGACGGTGGATGGAGTGCCTCACTGGCTCTACCGGTCGTGTGGACGTTGCGTACCCCGCCTCACAGGCAGCGTGGATATCCGCCAACAACATGAGGGCGTTCATGTTTGGAGGAAGGAGTGCGGTAAGCGGCGATTTCCTTTCGATGGGCCACTTCAGTTCGGTATGCCCACCCACGCGCCACCCACTAACGCGGCCTACTCCTCCTCCACAGCACAGCCCAAAGCCTTCCCCTCCACCACCACCACCTCCCCGCTTTTTTCCTTTATAAGAAAAGGAGAGGGTAATGGATGCACGAGAGAGAGAAAAAAATAGAGGAGACACCACGATGAGGTTGACGAGCCTTCCGGATCGATTTAGATGGCTCAACCTCGGCTTTTGATTGACTGGATAACCAATTCACCTCACACACATACACTGAAAGAGGGAGAGGGGGGAGAGAGGCGGGCACACAAAAGGGATGAAACACGAAGAACAAGTTTGCAGCACAAGATGGACCGCCGCCTCTCTCAGCTTACTTATTTTCCTCTTGATATTTCAATACTTTAGCCAGACGGAGTGACTCGCGGTTACCGTAAAACCAGACAGGAGAGAAAGAAAGAGAAACAGAAAGGAAAAGCAATGATGAAGAGAAGTAGGGTTGCAGTAGCAGGCGTCTGCTGCTATGCACATGTATAAAAGAGACAACGAAACTTATGCCAGGAGGAAGACCAAAGAGGGGAAAGGGGAGAGACAAAAGAGGGGTGAGGGAGAGCAGGAATGTAAGGATGCAAAATCAGTTCAGTGCGGATGTGCGCCAAGGCAGGATAGCCTTGAATCGAATCTATATACAACTCGAGAAGGAAAATATATATATACCCGGACCTGCGCGACCTCAGACCGCCCCCTCAGCGTTAACCAGAACACCAACGTCAACACAAAAGAGAGGAAACTTTTCAATGAAGAGCAACGTGCTCGATAGCGCGAGCCCCTCCCCGAGGAGACCCTGACCTTTCGCAGCAGCCGGAACAGAAGCACGGAAAGCTCCAAGGAGGAGGGATTTGGCAAAGAAAGAGGAAAGGGGAAATGAGGAAAAGAACGACAGGGGGGTGAGGGTATTCGTCCTTCGTTGACCCCATTGACACGGTGGGCAGAACTCCCACGTTTTGAGATCCACACTCACACACAGACACGCAAGCACACCACCGTGCGCGGAGGAAGGGGTCGATCGGTCGCAGTCTTCCAAAGAGGAGAGGGTACGCAGAAAGCAGAAGGAAAATCCCGGGGTGCGTCGCACGTCACCCGTCGCTCCGGTCGCTTCTACCGTCGAGCGCAACGTGTTCTCCTCAAGGGTGAAAAAAAAGAGAGCGGAGTATAAAGAAGCGGACGTGCACCGGCACGACGGAGCTCTCGAAGGCAACAACAGCCACAACAAAAGAAGGGAAGACTCAAAAATACACACGAGAGGCGATCCAAAGAGTCGAGCGAGCCCGGCAGACGTGGCCAGCCGGTGAAAGACTGTTCAGGCTCACGTATGCACCCACACGCGCCACACCTTACAATACCAAAATAAAAAAGGAAAAGGAGATACAGCTGAATACATAAATAATAAAAACTTCTGCGCCACCAAACGGAAAGAAGATCAATGAAGGAAAAAAAATGTTGCACCGACAAACCTCAACGTAACAGCAGCGAGCAACTTGAAAGCGGATAGAAACGGCAGAGACAGTCCAAACGAAAGTGGCAGAGCAGGGGGAGAAAGTTAAAAGGGGGAAAGGAGAGTGGGGGTGAGGGGGTTAGCACCTATAAAGAAGCAATATATATTGGTAAGAACGGTGAGAAAGAGGTGCTACGGAGAAGGAGATGATGTTACCAAGAAAGTCTCCCCCGCTTCCCTTCCTTTTATAGCAGTTTGATCAACAGAGCAAAAGAAAGACGAAAAGAAAATTCGAAATGGATAGCGTAGAGGAAATCCGCGAAGGTGCATCGAGACAAAAGAAAATGGAAAGACAAGAACGCGGCTGATGATTGAAAGTAAGCAAAACTCAAACTTCAATTCAGCTGCAATACGAAGTACGACCGAGAATGTCTCCGTCGTAAAACTGGAGCAGATGCACACTAGCGTTCAAAAGTGCAGCGCAGCCAAATTATCCACACTACCGATTTAAAAGAAAAAATGAAGAGACGGCAGTAGCTAATGAGAGATGTATCAGCAATAGCAACGCTGTTTCTTCGAGGGGAGGGGGTAGGGCGAGGAAGGCGAGGGAGAGAAGCCTTCACTTTCCACGGGTTCTCTACTTTCCTTCTCCTCTCTTCAATGATTTCGCTCGGCGTGGTTCCGATCGTGCGCAAAAGCCCGCAGAAGGAAACGCCAACGTTGGGGGAGTGCGATTGCCTTTCCCTGGTAGACAATGAGCAAGAGGTTGCGTCGATTTCGTTGCTATTGTTGTTGTTTCCACCTTGCTTGAGAATGAACAAGGGCAGTGAGGAATTGGCAAGGGTGATAGTTGAAGGAAGAGGAGGGCGGGTGAAAAGGGGAGAAGAGAGAATAAAGCGTGAAGTTTGATGGGGATGAAGGGGGGATCGACAGCCGAACCACCAGCGGCGACGTGAGACACGCAAATACAAACACACCGACCTAGAGAAAGCAGCCGTCAGTGGGAAGAAGAAAATGAGGTTTCAAAATGGTACTCCTGCCCTGCAAGAAAAGGAAAAAATGAAGCGGAGAGACCACAAAAATTTCAGATACAGAGCCGCGAGAGTGAAATTCGCATGCTGTGCAACTACGGATTATCCACTGAATTGCGATTGGGGCTGAAAAAGATGGATTGTTGTGTGTGTATGTGGTGAGTGTAGGGGTCTACTGAGATATCCAAAAGAGCCCAGAAGAGGATACGTTTACGCGTACACTTCTTCACTGCAACGCGCACAGAAAACCAAACAGAGAAGGGTTAAGAGGGGAGTAATGGGCCACGTCAGAACGAATCCGACAACGGATTATCAGAAACGGTCAGCGGTGGTTGCCCTTGTTGAGAAAGGCCGCAGAAAGGGAGAATAAAGAAAAGAAGAAAGGAGATGCAGAGTTGATGACAAAAGGGGGGGGCAGTGGGAACTAAAGGAAGGCGTTCCCAGAAGCAGAAGGAGCGGGAAGGGAGAGAAAAATGAGTCGCATCCGTTTTCTCCTCACCACTCTCAGCGCACCCCAGTAAGGGAACTTAGGTACATGCACGAGAGAAGGGGGGAGGTTTTGGAGGAGGGGGGGGGGAGGGGGGCACAGTATGAGCTGCATTATGAGAAAGCAGTCCTTTCTCAACCGCGTCTAGGCACCGACGGCATGGTAAGAGGGGAAAAGGCTGCTTCGCGAAAAACGCCCAAACACCTTGACTTGACCCCCACCACCACCACCACCACCAGTCTTGCCTTCCTGTCGTGTTCTCGTCAAGCAGTCACACCTCCAAAGGAGCACCAAAAATTGCATTTCGCCCTCCCCCCCCCCCTGAGAATGATCTTATTCCGAAGGAACGTTCACCACGGCGATGATGTTCACGCTCTTCTGCGTTTCTCTTTTCGCTTGCGTGCCTTCTCTCGCCCATGATCTGACACACAACTGAATTTTAGCTTCGCCGAAGTACAGAGATGCGAAAAGAAGAGGAGCGCCCCGTGACGGGGTGGGGGTGTGTGTTGACAAAAGAAGAAGACACCCTGCAACATGTATGAAGGGAGCGTGTCGTCCACAAACACGAACGTATATTCCAGTAGTCACACACACCTACACGTACACGCACACGCACAGATGAAACCAACCCTGCTCGCCCTGCTGTGGCACAACAGCAACAGCATTTTTTTCTCGCCGATACAGATGCGACAGCGCTCGCTAAAAAAAATGAGGGGAGGGGAGGAAAACTAACAAAAGTACGGCAGCCGATAGGCGAAGGAGGTCACAGAAGTACAGGGGAGGCTGTCACGAAAGACCTCCTTGCACACGGAAAACCCCACGCGGGGGAGGGGGAAAGAGATAAGGGGGGAAGATAAATTAGTTGCTGCTGAAGCTCGCCACAACACATATATTCCCCTTCATGTCCTTTCTCATCGTTCCAATCTGCCTTTCGGGAGGCGATACTATAAACAGAGAGAATGTGCGCCGCCTCTACCCCCCATTTCTGCGCCCTCCACAGGGAAAAATGGATGATCTTATAGGCGTTCGGACTCCCTTCCAGAAAAAAAAGGCTTCCATCCCAAATCTCTTCTTGTTGGCCAATATGGAGGCCTCTTTTCACGCATTCTTTGCCGTTTCTCTCCTCCTCTTTCTTTTTCACTTCCACATTTTCTTCAGAGACACGTTCTTGTCCTGATCCTTGTGCATCACCTTGGCAACTGCAAGAACGAAATCCTCATGGGTGATGTGCACGCGGCGCTCACGCAGAGCGAACATACCTGCCTCTGTGCAGACAGCTTTCAGCTCTGCCCCGGAGCAGTTGGGGGTCTTCTTTGCAATATCCTTTAGATCAATTCCACGGGTCAGATTCATTTTGCGTGAGTGGATCTTCAAAATTTCGAAACGCGCCGCCTCGTCCGGCGCAGGGAATTCGATCTTACGATCGATGCGCCCCGGACGCAGCAGCGCCTCGTCAAGAATATCCATGCGATTCGTTGCCATGATCACCTTGATGTTCTTGGAAGCTTCAAAGCCGTCCAACTGATTCAGCAGCTCCAGCATCGTGCGCTGCACCTCGCTATCTCCGTTTTCGCCCGACTCGAGTCGCGAAGAACCAATCGAGTCGATCTCATCCATGAAAATAATAGACGGACTGTGCTCACGCGCCATCACGAAAAGTTCGCGCACCATCCGAGCACCTTCCCCAATGTACTTTTGCACCAGCTCCGCCCCGCTGACACGGATAAAGGTGCACTCGGTGTGATGTGCAACGGCGCGAGCCAGCAGAGTTTTGCCTGTGCCGGGCGGCCCGAAAAGAAGCACCCCCTTCGGCTGCTCGATGCCGAGGGCCTCGAACAGTTTGGGGTGCTTGACAGGGAGCTCAATGACTTCCTTGATTTCCTTCACCTGCCGTGACAAACCACCGATCTCATCGTAGGTAGATTCCTTGCCCGCCTTCTCCACCTTCATCAGCGACACCAGAGGATCGACCTTGGTCGGCAGAATGTAGTGGATGGCAGAGGAGCCACTGCGCAGTGCGACGCGGACGTTCGGTGTGAGGTCTTTAATGTCCACCGTCTTGTCTACCTCCACGACCTGCTTCCCCTGGCCGGAGCTAGCCTTCACCAGAACCTTGTTCTTGCCCATCACCCGCACCACATCCGCCACCTCTGACCCGGACTCCTGCAGCATCTGCACCTCCTCCTTGAGGTGTCGAACACGGCGGTTGAGGTCGTTTCGCTGCGCCTCCAGCCGTTGAAAGTTATCCAGGGTCCGCTTTTGAGTAGCGCGTAGCTCATGGATCTTCTGAAGAAAGTAGTCCGACACCGCAGTGGTGCTCGGCGCAACCACCGCCGCCGGAGGCGACGACGCGTGAGCAGCTACAGCGGTGGGCATCTTGAGGCTTGGAAGGATTGCAATCACTTTTGAGCCGGCAATACTGCCACTTTCCTTCTCTGAATTGAAGGGAAAGGGGAGATCCTGGACGGGTATCGGGGGAAAGGGGGGGATGGAGATGAAGATGGAGACTAATCGGTCTGTTCTTCGAGTGTATAGTGAAGGTAGCGTACGTCAAACCACCCGACACTCGCAGCGTACCACAGCAGGAAGCCTACAACGAAAAAGCGGGGCACAAAGGGCAAAAGGCCGAAGAAAAACTGCTGCAAGGATGACAATCGAGGCGGTGGCTCGGAAAATGTATCTTTTCGAGGTATGTTAAGTAAAAAAAGAAGAGGAGTGGGGAGGATAAGAAGAAGTGAAAATGTCTCGACGTTCAAATCTGCGTCACTTCAATCATGGCAACAGCCTCTGGTGTGGAAGATGAGAAGAAAGCCGGTGATGCGCCGAATATCTTATATAGATCCAGATATAGATACGGGCACTGCATACTATATAAAAAGATGTTCCCACGCCCCGCACCTGTGTGGTGACCAGAATTCAGAGAGATACACCACCCAATGGCAACGAGGTAGCCAATTCGAGGCGAAGGCACTCCACTCCGCTAAGCGCACGAAACGAAGCTCGAAACGCACGTAAGATACGAGAGTCGAGAAGGGAGAGAGGGCACGCGCGCGAGGATGAAAAGAATGGGGAAGAGAAACGAATTAGGTAAAGCGAGTATTTCGTGAAAAAAAAATTTCTTCTTTCTCTCGGGAGAGTTTCGAGACAGGTGGGAACGGAACGAGCAAACGAGAATGACGGAGGGGTTTTTCAGCCTGTCTCTCTTTTCTGTGTGTGTGTGGGGGGGGGGAGGGCAAAGCCAACGCGATCTGCATAGAAAGGGGAAAATGAGGTGCCAGAGGAGACAGAGAGAAAAGTTGAGGACGAAGCGTAAGGGGAGAGAACCCCGGGAGAGTGAGCGAAGGATCTGGGGGAGGAGCTTCCTCGTTTACTTGCCGCAAAGCTCAAAAGGTGAAAAACGAAGGTACATCTTGATGGTGCAGCCATATTTCCAGAGAAAGGGGGGTCTGCTTGGGCTGCAGCTACGTTCGTGTGGTCGCCCCTACCCCCACCTCCTCACCTTCCCATGTGGAAGCTGCTCTTCGTTAAGGCCCCCGAGGAAGTTGAACAGTAAAACCAAAAGGTGTCGCCTACCAAGAAGTGGAGGCGAAAGAAATGATGAGAACGCATTCTCCTGCAAGAATCGCCCCACACCAGCCCTGAAATATATATATATATATATATATATATATATCACGTTGAGGCCGCTTTCGCAGTCTGCGTTGCCTCTGCCCCCCGCCGTCCTCCGTTCACTCTCCAGATCCAAACAGACACTTGCGCCTCCTCCCCTCCTTCTCCATCAGCAGAGCACTGCAGGAAGACAGGAGCGTACTCCCTGCGAAGAAAAGACAAGAGATGAGGGAGAGAGGACTGGTGGAAGGAGTCACAGAAGTCTGGACGCTTGAGATGGGAAAGATCTCAAGCGAATATCTCAGCGTAACGTAGCCGCGCTGAGGAGCCTGGTGGCAGCGTAAGGGTGGGAGAACGAGAGGGAGAGGAGGAGGGGGAACACAGAGCCACTCCTCTCGCTACCGACAGCGCGGCGACTCTCTAGTCGATTAGGGGAGGGGGGAGAAAGTAAGACGGCGTCGAGACAAGAGTACAAACGGAAGATGAAAATAAATCGCCTTTATCATGAAAGGGGGGGAAGAACATGAGGAGAATAAAGCGAAGGGAAAGGAGAGAAAACCCTGGCGTGCATTGGCACAGTGAAGTAGGCAGCGGGGTGTCCATTTCCACTAATTCAAATCGGCTCCAAGGGGCGACAATCAGCGTACATTCCTTTCGCCACCCGAAAAAAAACTTTTTTCGTGTCGTCCTCCGAATACGCTCAATCCCTTCGAACGACTTTACGAAGAAACGGCCAGATGCCAAAGAAAATAGATTTTCGACGCTGGAATCAGCACTCCGAAGCCCGAAGAAAAAGGCGTCTTCCGTCGGTCCAATGTTAACGTGAGAAGAGAAGGCGTGGGTGTTCCGAGAGGAGGAGAAAAGTTCCACGTGTCTCTCCCTCTCCCAACGTCACCTCTTCTTCCTCTCGCTTCACCGTACTGCATGCACTGTTTTCATTCTGTGCTTCCCTCCCCTCTATCCGTTGCAGCGAAGTCATCCATATAAAATCTGTGTAGGATCAGTACGGCATCCTATCTGCACCGTCGCAGACTCTCAACTGCCCACTTCGACGGGCCACTTCCTTTCTCACCCACCCCTTCCTCATTCAGGGCGAAAGTGAGGAGGGCAGCCTCCATGAAAGAGGAGGAAAGGGAACGGAGAGGGGAGAAGAAATCACAAGTGTAGCACCAGCACCACCAAGCAAAAAAGGCCGTGCAAACAAAAAAAATTCGATCACCCTCGTCGTTCTCTTCGAGGGTGCCGGGAGCTACTCGGCGGAGTAAAAGACCAAAAAGAAAAAATGGAAATCTAAAGTGATGAACTCTTGCTCTTCAGAAAAACCTACACGGCCCTCTGCTTCTTCCTCGCACCTCTTCCCTTCCCTGTTCCTCCTCTCCTTTCTTCCCTCGTGCTCACTGGTGTTGCTTTTGTGAAAAGCCGCTGAAGGGGGAAAAACGAATTGCATCGACATGATCCAATCCTTTTTTACGTCGCCCCTGCTGTGTGCACACACCTCCACAAAAGCATTCATCAGCAACAGAGCATGCACCAACCAGTGGTTTCTTTGAGAATGAGGAGAGGGGAGCGCGGGGATATACGGACACATGTGCCCTCTGCTTTTCACCGTTGCAGTATCGATCGAAATCCTGGGTGGAGAAGAACCAGAGTACGGTATCGCAATCTACGTGATCTACCAAGAACGAACCTTTACAAAAAAAAAGATGATCTACCAAAATCTAGAAGATATTCAGTCTGCCGAAGGAACCTCCGACACAGAAAGGAGGGCCATTACCACAACCACCATCACCACAAAAATTCATCTTCACACAGTCTCTCGTAGAAGAGCATCGTTAGGAAACCATGGGACATGAAGGAAAGGGGTGAGAGAAGGGGGGCAGGTGAAAGTCCCTTTGAACAGAAAGGAGAAGCGGAAGCGCCCCAAGGAGTCGATCAGAAAAAGTAAGAAATCCCTCGCGCTTCTCCTTATCCCCGCAGATACACCATTCAGCCCTCGACCAGACTCGTAAACGAAAAGACTTGCCCACGCGTCACCGAAAGGTAAAATGTGCAAAGGCGAAGTCAAAAAGGAGGGAGGGGAAGCTCTGGTCTACGCCCTATGCTTTTTGTGTGGAAGACAGCGACGCGGAGTTGATCGGAAGAGGAGAAAGCACCTGCGCGGCCGGTTCTGTCGAGCAGGTCACGGCGTTGCCGCCCCCTCCATGACCAGCCAAGGAAAAGTTACTTGGAGCACTCCACATCAGCGTCGAAGTGCTTTGCGATGCTGGTGTGATGTAGCTAAGGTCGCTAAGCTCGCTCCACGATGCCGGGTGGGAAGTATAGAAGTCTAGCCGCTTGTAGGTGTGCTGACGGAGGTCACGAGAACTCGGGTCCAGATGGAAGGAGGAAGGGTGCCGAATCCCGGAGGTGTTCATCTGCGCCGGCGTAGGAATCAAGTCATCACCTGCATCGCTGCCGTCACTGAACGGACCCTGCCCCAACTGGCGCGCCTCGGGATCTTCTTTTTTATGCCGCTTCCAGTCTTCGTCTTCCGCGTCCAGCTTACGGACAGGCAACTGCGCGGCCGATGCGTTCCGCAAACCCTGATGGCCGAACAAGCAAACACCGCCGCCGCTTGCGCATGGCTGTACGCTGTGAGATGCACCACTGATGATGTCCCCTGCCCGCATTTCGGCGAGGCAGCGTTTGCGGGAACGGAGGAGTTGCAAACCGCTAGGGCAACCACGATTCGTTGTGCGGGTACGCTCGCCACCGCCCGCGACGGTTAAAGACCTCCGAGAGACCCCATTGCTCACCGATCTTCGCCCGATTTCATTTGGGTGACAACTGCGCCGCTCCCCACCTCGATAGCCGTACTTCGTGCGCGCTTCTAGACTTCCTGTATTACTGGCATCACGTGTGGATGGACCTGCTAAGAGAACCGGCTTAGGTGCTCCGCCTCCACTACTCCTCATATCGGACCCCTCATCATCATCATCATCCTCGAATGCGAGGCGCTTCTGCGTGGGCGAGGCCTGCAACGATAAATGAGCCAATTGCGCGACTACCGTGTTGGCCGCCACTCGTCTCGATGTGGTATCCGGTTGCGTCGACACCCATTGCTCTCCACGAGACGCGACCTTTTGTATCGACGTGGAAAGCTCACGAAAGGGCAAAGGATGCGCGGGTGCGGCCGTGATGCATGTGCCTCGGAGTGAGTGTCCTTCATTGACACCGTCGTGCCCCCACTCTCCAATAGCCTCGTGCGTCTCACAGCTCGCATTCCCCAGTGTGGTCGCGATGCCATCAACAGGCAATTTGGGATCTGAGGTGGTACCACTCGCGTAAGGCGCATTCGAGAGCGGGTAGTCCGTTGCAACAGCACGTCTGCCTGCATCCCTATCCTTAGAAGCAGGCGGGGTGCTACAGTTCGACTTGGCGTAGCTTTTACGAGGAGCATCACCGAGGCCCACAAAAGAGGAAGAAAGATCTGAGTCCGCGCATCCGATTAAACCAACGAGTGCTTCGGGTTCATGGACATGATCCTCGTACATCTCCTTTTGGCTTTCTGCTGGCGCATCACTGAGCAGCACTGCATGCTCTTCGTATTTCCAAGAGGCAAAGTGCGAGGGCGAGCGTGACATGGGTGGAACGGCATGCAACGGACGAGGCGAAGTGTTGTACGGCAAGTCACTCTCCTTTGACAACGCGCTGCTCGCACCATGCTCGGGCGGTACAGCCATCAACGCCGCCTCCTCTTCCTCTTCCCCCAACAGGCGACCCGGAAGAGCCGTCATACGCCCTTCTGTTGAGCACCGCCACGTCCGCGTTGTACCTTCTACTGGCGGGACCTCAACTTCTACATTGCACCCAACCCAGTCGTCGTTTCTCTCCCCTTCCGCGTCAGGAGGCCTCAGCGCGGTGGGCCGCCCGATCGACCAGTTCACCGGTACGGCAGGGCTTTGGCCGCAGGAAGAGATGGAGAGTCGCGTGAGACGAGGCACGGAAGTTGCCTGCCCGCTCCCTTCCCATGCATGGCGACCAAACGCATTCACCGCATCTCGATGTCCCCCAACAGTGGCCTCTAGGCCAGCAATCGAGAGGGTCGGATGCAAGAGGACCGTCGGCCTTGTCGCCCCACAGGCAGAGGGAGCTCCTCGATCTTTCATGGAGCCCAACAGGGCAGGGTGGCAAGCCTCTGACGGCCCGTTGACTTCTCCACCAGGCCATCCTACAGAGTGCCGCGCAGGCGCCACGGAACGGTTAGCACTGAGACAAGAGGGAGACCTGGCGCGACGCACAACTGGTGCGTCCGTGGAAGAGGGTAAGCAGGAGCCAGGAGATGATGGTAAGCCAAACGCTGGGCAAAAATTCGAGTGTAGCGCGCCCCTCAGGTTTCGACCCTCGAAAGGCGCACTTTGCTGTGAACTTCGCTGACACCGCGTCTGGGGGGTACAGGAGACGCCGCCGTCATCGTGTAAGGCAAGCGGATCTGTAACGCATACACCCAGACCCTGCTCCTCCTCGTTCCCCGCCACGCATTCCTGTTCTTCGCCCGCGCAGTGTCGCACGTGACCCAGCGGCAGTGGAACTCGACACAGTTCAACGCAGCGGGAATGAAAGCGCTGCGGTTCTGGTGTTCTCGGCGTAAAGGAAAAGTCCTCCCATTTCGAATGCTCCATGAGAAAACCGAGAAAGGGATCGTAGGCGAGAGAAGGTTTGGCGAGCCTCTTTTCTGCGGTAAGAGAGCGGTTCAATACGCGCGACCACACAGCGGCGTCCTCTCAACGTCTGCAGCGCCAGCGCGTCGTCCGCTGCCACGTACAATGTACTGCGGTGTGAGAGGACAAGCAGGTCCGTCGCGTAGCACCACCACACCCAAAAAACCCCGATATATTGTTTCGATTTCGTGGAAATGGAAAGCAAAACTGAGCTAGATCATGTGCCGCTGTGCTCTGTATGCACAACAGCCGTGATAGAAGGAATTGAGGTCGCGAACAGAGCCAAGAATATACTTCCCTTCGTACCCTCAGTCGCGTCTACGCATTTATAAAATGCACGTTCCCCTTTTCCCCCACAACAACAGAGCCGATTCAGTACCGATGGAGGTAATTGTGGTGTATGATATACTAGAAAAGAAAAAAGAAAGAGGGGAGCGGAACTTTCTAAGGCAGTCCCCAAAAGATGAATTAGGGCGAGAGCTGATGACTGAAAGCGAGAGGACCGGTCCCTCCAAAAAAAGCAAGAAGGACGGCGAACAATGCGCTGCCAGAAGAGCATGTAAAACCAAATGTGGTGGCACGCGACGCTGCGATAGAATGACTCGTGGGAGAGGAAGGAAAAAAGAGAGACAGAGAGATAGGAGAAGGAGCCCAACAAGGACAACAGAAGTAAAAGAAGAGAATAGTTGGGGGGTGCACCGCCAAGGAGAGAGAGAATGTACAGGAAGATAAAATACACGTGGCAGGAAGATCGGAACGCGTCACAGTGTCGTGTGTCTTCCAATAAGCACCGAAACAGACACACACACACACCATAAGGTGAAGAGCCCCAGTTGAAAGGAACACGGTGAGGGGAAGGAGGCCTCTCGTCCGAGATCACATGAACATATCTGAGGGAAGAAGAGAATGAACGGGAGAAAGGGAGGATATCAGAGGAACCCAAGAGAGAGCATTCTGTTTTTGCACATTCTCGATTTTTAAAGCAGCAGAGACGTCTCTGCCTTCTAGGGTAACCGAGAAGATTCCTGCAGCGGGAGTCCGTCACCTTTCTTTCTTTTTCGCCAAAGCCCTGCAAAACCACCCGCAAATTGAGCAGCTGATGGCACGCCCATCGCCTCCTACACCAATTCATGCACCATAAAATGTTTTTTGCCTTTCAAAACCACAAACAACAACAAACAAATTCACTCAGCACGCATCCTCACCAGATCGAAAAAAAAAAGAGAAGTGGGGAAGATCTGCGATGGAGTTTTCTTAAAGATTATGTAGACGGAAACACACAATGAACAGAAGAGACAAAGATGGCGAAAAGGAAGATGAAGATCAGAAAATAGACTGCGCCACAGTAGAGGGCGCGCAATACGAAAAAAAAAAGCTGTCTCAGGTGGCTGAGGCCACTCAACCATTGTTCCATATGTGGGAGTTTGTAGCGCGGTGGAGGTAGTAGAGAAGCTTCATACGACAAGGCTTGGAGAAAAAAAGACACCAAGATCAGAGCGCACGCGCACGCTTAAACGTAAAAAGAAAAATGGCCGGCTTCTTGACGAAGCCAGCAACTTTCGGGATGCGTCTCTTATCTCACCTTTCCCTCTACCTCCTCCCAGGCATCAATACTTCGCTTTCGAGTGGACGATTTTAAAGTGCGCCAGCGGAGGGGGGGAAGGGTGGTGGCTCCTCCAACGATGAAAAAGCGGGAAATCGAAACAACAAAAGGGAAAGTGCGGCGTCCAAAGAGAAGTAAAATATCTATCTCGAGGCAAGTGCTTCTCCTTTGAGAAGAGCGTGTGTGTGTGTGTATGTGAATGTGTGTGTGTGTGTGTGCGTGAAGGTTACTGACCCTGGTGACATGGAAGACGATGTTTGCAGTACAGCTAGTTTCGAAAAAAAGGGGGGGTTCTACTCCCTCTCCTCCTTCACCACCCCTCTTCCATCCCTCCTCCCTCTTAGATGTCGCCAAATGACGACGCCAGCGAGCGAAATCGAGCGTCAACGAGGAGGGGGAAGAGGCCAAGCGCCACATCTGAGCCTCTCTGTCCCTTTCGTTCGAGGCTCATGAGCAGAGAGGCAGAGCATACCACTCGTTCTTCCCATCTTACAACTTTTTTACACAAGCTGCTCCAGTCAGAGGCCCGGCGCGGGTCCTGCGCTGCATAGATCGGCCTTGTCTACAGTAATCTGCGTCTGAGTCGCTTAAAACGCATCCACAGTCGGTGCCGACACATCAAAGACAAGCATGCGCCGGAATGCGGTTGTGTTCATGGTGCTGCTATTTTTCTCTTCCCTCTGCAGCGCTGATGATGCACGATGGCGGGAGGCACTTTTGCGCGTTTTTCGTCCCTTCCGGGGAGACGTGGGAGACCGCGGACTGGTGGATACTTTCTCGTGACCCACACCGGTGCGCCCACTTGGCTGTGACCGCTGCTCGAAATCGTTCGCGAAGCTGCTGCCCAAGTTGCTGTCGCTCGCCACGAAGGATATCGTCGCTTTCCTCGCCGATAGATTTGCTTTCGAACGTCTATCATCGCTATTTGCCCCCTTTTTCGTATAACCGTGGCGTCCAGACGGGGGGTTCGCCGAATCTCTGGCAAATGTTGAGCGAGAGCTGCGGTTGTGCCGGGAAGCCTGCTTGGTGGCCCTGGGAACTTGGTCCTCGAATCGCTGCTCCCAGCCCGCCGCTGAGGAAGAGGAGACTGACACTGTTGACCTCGACGTGTGCATCAGCGGGCTTCGAGACCGCAACCGGCGCCCTGCGGAGGCTCGCTTGCGCTCCCCTACATCAGCGAACCTTTCCTCATGGAATGTCACCTCCGCATCCCGATCGCGCGCACCAATGGCTCTCTGCCGCTCTCGCCACTCCTCCAACGCCCGGAGTGTTTCGGTGCGGTGGAGCTTTCTCTCCTCCTCCGACGGCGGTACGTATTTGAGACGGTCGGGAATCTGCGTGGCGACCAGCGGCAGCCTCTCAGCTCCCGTATAGGTCGATACGGGCGATGGGAGTTCGCGGCGCTGAGCAGAATGGGAGCGCGAGTTCTTTCCACTCGGTCGCGCTTCAGCGTACCGGAGATGGGGGACATTGAGAGTAGCGTGTGGAACTCTACGGCGATGATCGTCTGCCGCTGTCACGCGTGGCTGTGATGACTCTTGGCGAGGATACGACGAGGCGGACGACGACGGGGGCGGTACCTGAAATTTTTCTGAAAAAGACACGGAGGTGAGGCTAATCCCTGCCGTATTCGCGCGAGAAAAGCTGCTGTGACTTGCTCTCCCTTCCTCTATGTGGGAGTCACCCGCTGTGGTGCTGCGGCGCACCCCTTTGAACTGTGCTTCAAGTGCAGAAATGCGGTTGTGACGATAGTCGTGAAGAACGGAAGTGACATGCGCGTACGGGTCACGGTGCTTTGGCGAAAGCTGCGTCTCGGAGCGACGGCGGTCGCGCGGGGCGACGTTGGGATCACGGGAGCTTTCGACCCTTCCCAGGTTGCGCGAGTCGCCATCATTGGCGCGATGTCCAGAACGTTGGCTTGCACGCGGCTGAGGATCTTGCGGGACACCACGAGCTGCCCGACGCAGAGACGGCCTCTCTGCCTCTGACCTGGTAGCTATTGCCTCCGGGGCACGGCGGCGAATGTTGTCTGCCGGCTGCACCACGCGCGGCCCTGCGAGTGAGCCCTCCACTTCTTTGCGCGCAGAGAGCTGGTGTACCACGCCGTCTTGTGGAGAAACGCCAGCTAGGGCCAGCTGATCGTTGTTGGGGACGACGGCCACACTTGTATTTGCTTGCTGTGCTGTGAGTGGCGTCAAAGTGCTATCCTGACGGTGAGTGGTAAGTTTGGGATGCACCTGGGCCAGTGCCGCCTTTCCCTCATCCTTTTCCACCGCCGATCCACCCTCCGGAGTTACCGCATTCATCGGCGCACACCTCAGAACTCGTAAAGTCAACAAGGGACTTGGCCGACCGAAACGACAAGCCGCCGGGTACAGGACGGGGGAGTGGACGAGGCAGAAGGGAGGGAGGGGGGGGGGAGGAAGGAAGAGGAAACTGAAGAGAAGAGGGGAAAGAGAGTGGCTGAAATCGGGAGAGGGAGAGGCGAACAACGGAGCCCTGTGGCGGAGGCAACACGTGAGGGGTGGAGGGTGAAAAAAAAGGCGGACCCGCCAGGCGACACGAAACGTGACCTCCACCAGCTAAACGAAAAGGGGTGACGTGGGGAAAAGGAAGAAGAGAAACCAAAATGGAGGAGCAGGGAGAGACGCAATATTATTGATGGTTTCCATCGGGCTGAATGCGGTGTGTCGGAAAAGAAAGCGAGGAAGGCACGGCAAAGTGGAGTGAGGATCAGTGGTAGCTTTATGGTGGAGGATGCACCCCTCTACCAAGCCCATTGGTGTGACATGTGAACAGTGGTGAGGAAGACTCCCTGAAAGAGAGAGCAGAGGCGTTCACTCACTTTCATATTTCGCAAGATCCAGCTTCCCCCTGTATGTAGCATGTAGATCTGCCGCAAAAAAATGCTTACCAATCCGTACGCGGGAGAGAGAGAGGTGGGCAGTCCTGGTCGAGATGAGGAATGAAAAGAGGGAGAGGAAGCGGGGCGTACAAGATCATCGAAGTAAAACGTGCAGTGTTCACGGGCGAGGACGATAAGACTATAAAACCTTTCCAAAAGCAATGAGAAAAATACGTGCCGCTGGGGGGAAGAGGTTGCCTCCCCCCCCCCTCTCTCTCTTTCTGAACAGACATCTCTATTGATACAAGATGTGGCATGAAGCGCCGCGGGAAAGGGCAGAGAAGTGGAACGGACATAGCCCAACATTTCTTGGATGGTAGAGAAAGAAAAGAGAATGAAAGAGTAGGGAGGAGGGGTAAAAGCGAACTGGTAAAACACCCTCCCTCCGTTTGTAGCTATAGGGTGGAGGGAAGACGTCTAGAGTGATGGAAAAATTTACCATGGTAGGGAAGAAAGGGGGCTAGAGGGATATTACCCGGCCTTCTGGTTGTGTAGCAGTGTCGTTGCAAGGACCTCCACTTCAATATCGACCCCATCCCGCAATAACGATGCAACACCAGGGGGAAAGAGATCGAGTAGAGTTCGAGTCGGCACCAACCCTCCTCGCTTCCTCGCGTCGCTTAAGGCGTGCAGCTCGGTCACATCTTCACTTTTTCAGCACCTTGACCGAGAGAACATGTGGCGCTAGTGCTCGAGCTCAAAATGCGTGTGTGTGGAGCTTCAACGTTTGAAACTTTACGAGAGCTCCCTCGCTGAAGAACACCCCGTCTCTGCTCTCTCTCCGCACGCCTACACACGCACTGTCGCAGAAGATGTGAAAAGGGAAGGAAAGAGCTAAGCGAAGAAAGGTCGACAAAAAGGCAGCAGTCTCCCCTAAGGGGGTTTCTTCCCAAAGATGAACAGCGTTCTTTTCTCGAAAAGGCAAAAGACGAAGAAGAAAATTGTCTGATCGAAATCCAGTAACGGAAAAGGCGAAGGACAAAAGAAGTCTTGCAATTAGCACCTTCACCACCATGCGCGGTGGAAGACGAGGGGGGGACACACACACACGCGAAGAAACGTCCTCGGAGAACCGTGGAAGATTACAGAAGTCAAACAGCAACAACGAAAAACTAACATCGAAAGAAATGGGAAGCGAAAGTGGCAATGAGGTGAACGCAAAAAAAAATGAAGCAGAGACACATAAAAAGCACACCAGGACGTAATTCCTCTCCCATTTGTTATCGATGAATAAATTTCAGCACTGCAAAGAAACGACGCAGATCGCGAAAAGAGGGGGGGAATATAGAACGGAAGTTGCACTCTGCGTTTGAAGTGAAGCCATCATGAATACAGAGATGCCCGAACAGTGGAACAGTACACAAGGGAAAAAACTCTAAAACGTTGTTCGGGATAGATAGAGTGGTAGAATGGGAGCCGCTCTATCGCGCTTCCAGGAGACGGAGCTGAGGTTTCTCTCCTGGAAAAATGGAAGCACAGGAAATCCACCTCTAGTGTACCATCCTATTAGGCGTCGGTAAGTCAAACAGGGTCATTACTAAAAGAGAGGGAAGGCAGGCTGCAACAAACGGCCAACGGCCAATGCGAAAATCAACCAGCGGAGATATCACAGGCACGACACGCGCAGTGAAGCAATCATACCGGCCGAGGCAGCTACACCTGATGTGCCCGGCAGGGTTTCAAACTTGATATTCTAAACGAAAGGAAGCACGAATGAAGAAGATGCAACTTCATTGGTAAAATGGAGAATGGATAGTCACACTGCAAAAAGCGAGGGTGGGAGAAGCACCTGTCAATATATACAAGCAAGGTAAAGGAAAAGAAACTTGCAAGAAGAGTGAGGAGAGGCTCTTCAGAAGAAACCCCAATCTGCCCACACATGCAATGTATATATATATATATATATATATATAGAGAGAGAGAGAGAGAACAAAGTCTTGCTAGCTTTGGTACCGGGAGGCGCCGTATCCAGAACTGATTTCTACGGGGAGGTTTCCTTTCCAAACCAATGAGAGATGCTAACATGCACCCCATTGAGAGAATAAAACTTGTTCCACCTTGAGGGCAAACTCAATCAGGGGGTGCAAATATGCAAAAGATGCGGAAAATGGGGGTGAAAAGGGGGGATGAGGTGAGGCAGCCTGGCAACAGGAGGCCCCGCTTAAGGAGAAGGGGGGGAGGAGAAGCGCACCACCTACTGCGAGGGCGCAAACGATTTTGCACTTTCGGGTGCCCCTTTTTTCTTTTTCTATTTACCGCTTTCTTT
Organism: Borovskyia barvae; assembly: GCA_030849085.1. Classification (NCBI taxonomy): domain Eukaryota; phylum Euglenozoa; class Kinetoplastea; order Trypanosomatida; family Trypanosomatidae; genus Borovskyia; species Borovskyia barvae. The sequence goes on along the minus strand of JASAOM010001126.1, from coordinate 301,882 downwards.
CCTCTTCAGTGCTACATCAAGGAGCGACACGGGGCGCACAGCTTTCACATGCTCCTCGAAGCTAAAAGCTTTACACAGTCTCTCATGAACTTCTCAGTTTGGAGCCGCTTTTACCGGTATTGGTGGCACTCACCCCCCTTGGTGTGGCGTCTGCGGCTCTGTTGCTGCTCGTATAGCGAAGGTTCACACGCGAGGAAGCGCTGCGGTCTTGTGTGGAATGACGACTGGGGTCACTTAAACCGCCTGAACGGCGTGCCGATGCGGCCCTCGAAGAAGATGCTGCACTCCACTTTATCCTTTCGTGGCGCAGCGACTCCTCGCACCGACATGCCTGTTCCTGTCCTTTCACATTCGAGGATAGGCTCGGTTCCTGGAGAGAGAGTGCCGTCTCCGGGCCGAGCCGCTCAAGAAGCGAGTGTATCCGCTTGCGAAGGGGCACCGGCCAACTGACAGAGACCGCGTCGCGCTCGTACAGGTCGTAGTGAAAGGAGCGCAGAGCCGGCGCGTCGTGCTGGAGGAGATAGGCCGCGATGCGTCGTTCGCAGTCGCTGAAATACTTGGGATCCACACGCGCCATCGCTTGTCGGCTCCTCAGGCGAAGGGAAGGCGGTACCACCTCAAACGCCGGGAGCGTGATGCGCAACGTGATGTGCCCAATAATACAGCGCTGCTTTTCCTCCTCGATGTCGTCAGCGGCGCCCAATCGCCTGGCCACGATCGGCACCCGTATCCGATCCCCGGGTTTGTAAAGAGGAGGTGTGAGAAAAGCTCGAAGAGAAAGACGCACCCCACCCACCTCGCTCCGATACGGGCGAATCGGCAACATAGCCGGCACCGCCATTGGAGTCGCCGGAGACGAAGGAGCTTGATACGCCCCACCAAGACGCCGAGACGCGCTGTCACCATTGCGGTGTGCCCAGTCGCCGCTGTGGGACGGGAACTCCTGTCCAGCTCGCGACGCGCTCCGCCGGGATGAAGCCCCGGCCGGGACACCGTAAGAGCGGATGTTGTTCACACCACCTAAATAGCCGTCATAATGATTTTCGTTATCGCTGCTATCATGGCGGATGTAGTTGCCGCTCGCACCTGCATCGGTAGACCCTGGGGATGTGGAAGCCTGGGCAGCGAAATTGGATGAGCGGCCGCCATCATTGGCTGCCCTTGTGGCAGTGTCGCCGCGCTGATGCGTATGTGCGGAGGATTTAGAGCGGGCTTCAACTCCATTCTCGCCGCTTAAATCGTGCACCTGCATAGCTGTGCCGGAGGCGCGGTTTGCAGAACCCGCATGGGAGGGGCTGATCCGTCCCTCATTGGAGGGTCGAGCACCAGGAAAGGCCGGGGAGGTAGCGCCCCCCTCCAAGTCACTAGCAGGTAGGCCCATCAGCCGCAACTCCAGGGCACCAACACCTCTACCATTCTTGGCGTCTCGTGAAAAGCTTTCTGCCTCCCTGTGGATGTGCCCACATTCGCTCATCGGAATGTCAAGGCGAAGTTGTGGATAGAATTCACGTCGATGAATCACATCCTGGGCGAACTCGGTACGCTTCCGCGACGTTTGCTGCTCTGAGCCGTACGACACCTCCACGGCGATGCCCCCCTGCGCCTCCTGCGCCAGCCCTGCCACAGAAGTGAGGTCCACCGATTCAATATTCACGTAGATCGTCACTCCGATCGGCGTCTTGGACAGTTCGGCACGGAGCTCTTGGTGCGCATTCTTCAAGGAGGTGCATTGGGCAATCATCGGTTGCACCCTCGGCAGTTCCGTGGGTTTCATCTTCGCCACCAGCGACGTCACATCGTGCGTCACCGCCTCTTGCGCTGACACTCCTTTCAATCCAGTACCCTCGTCTAGTGCGTATTTTGTCACGGTAGTTGCTGGAAAAGCGTAGGACTGTAACTCTACGCCGAGCAACCCTATCGGCAGCCTTCCGGACTTATCGCTTCGAGCAAACGTTCCACCAGTACCCCAGGGCGGCAGGGGAGCCACACCCGCCTCATTCGACGGCGGCATGCGGTCTCTAACTACTTTCACCTTTGGCTCCTCCGTGCCTGCCATGCAGGAAGCCGATCCACGACCGGTACGACTGGTGTTGGAGGCTGCCATCGAGGACAGCGGAAACACCGGAAGCCACAAGATATTCTTTTCACCGCAGACAAGGCCCGCCAACGCTACTTCCACCTCGCCCAGCACCATAGAACTGCGCAGTGCTCGATGCCGCGCCAACTGAAAAGTCACCACCGACCGTGCAGCCTCCTTCAAGCGAATCGTGGTTTCATTGTGATGATCGATATGCATCGAGACCTCGGCAGCTCCTTTGACGTCAGCAGTTCGAAGTATAACCTCGGCATTCAGGCGTACCTTGACATGAAAGGTACCCGGCTCTGTAAACTCCTTGACCCCTAGAATCTTTACCGTCATGGGGGCTACCGCCACCTCTCCGCCACACCCCTGCGCCTCCCCCTTAATGGTACGCTCCATTTCCTCTCGGGGAACCATGTCTAACATATAAGGCACCCGATGCAGAGTCTCCGGTGAGCTCCGTTGCGTGATCGCCTCCAAGCGCTGCATATAGGGGCTTGTCAGCGAGCAGAGCTGCTCGGCAGCGGCTTGGGCGGCAGCACCGGTGAGTCCAAAATCCTTTGCTATGAGCTCCACCGTGACCTCGCCCCGCACGTACGCCATGCGCTTCGTTGCATTTGCCACGAGGTGTAGCGTCCGTGTGACGGGTCGCTGGCGCGGCAGATGGGAAACGTCAAAGCACACACGACCCACCTCCGAGTCACCATCGCCCGTCTCAGCCACGATCAGAACTTCCACTGCGTCGTGTACCCCTTCATACAGCTGAAGAACAAACGGATCATTGAAGCTAACCCCGCCATTGCGAAGAACGCACAGCCCAGTATGCACGGATGTGGGGCCGAGGGAAATGCGGGCGTAGCAGCGGGGTGGAACGCCGACACCGCTGAGCGGCAGCGCAGGCATCTTCAACCTATCAGCATCCACCAAGTTCGTCGCCTCGCGCACGTTCACCGACACGTCTCGCACATCCGGCTCTGGCCCAAATGTGCGAGCCCATTCCCGCATAAATGTCTCCGGGTCATCGATAGCACCGACGATGGTATCCAAGCAATGCAGTTCGTCACGAAGGTAGCACCACAGATACGCCTGCACGCGATGTCGAAGTTTGGATTCCTCCATGGGCGTCCACTGACGCGGACTACTGTAGCTGTTCGTCTCAATGCAGATGGTAATTAGACCTCCATGCGTGGCATCACCCGTTTCTGCCGCACGCACCAACATAAGTGTCACTTCCTTCGGCTTCCCTGCCTGCACATTCGTCAAGCCGGCTACCGCCTCACCCAGCCGGCGGCCATCGCCCACGACGGTCAGGCTGATCGCGTCTGCATTAGGATCGTTCAAAAGCAGCCGAAAGTCCGTGTTGAAAGCAACGCGTCGGCGGTATGGGATGGTCTCCGTCCTATGCTCCGAACGACCACATCGCACGACCACCTGTACGCCCGAACAGCGAGCAGGGCAGCCGTTCTCATCCGTTAAACCATCGATGTAAAGCACCGACAGACGCACCTTCTCTGGGACTAGAGTGCGCATCTGATAAGAAGATTGCAACTGCTTCAGGGCCGCTGGCCCCTTTTCCACGTAGGTGGCCGTCATCCAATCCAGACGATGTAGTTCCTGTGGAGCGTAACGGCAGAGAATGTCGTGGATCTCCATTGAGCATACCGCCTCCTCCTCCTCGGTGGCGATGATATCATAGCCGAAGTCTTCTGAGAAGATGCTGATCAGCACTTCCCCCTGCTCGTAGGCCTGCGGAGTGCCGGCGTGACGGACCAAGGGCACCCACACCTGTCGCTCCACCCGCCATGCGAGGTAGTGGAGCGCCACAACGCATTCCGCAACCTTCTTCTCCCTCGGAGGCCCCGCTGCTTTCGTGACCTCAGCTGAAGAGCTCGTCATCACGAGGGTACACACCAGCGCATCACGCTCCGGCCGGGTCGACGAGAAGAAGAACTCATCGTTGAAGATGGGATTATAGTCACCCTGCTCGGAAATCCCGGAGTGCCCTCGCTCCTCAGCGGTGTGTATAGCGAAATAAACAGCAGGGGCGGATCGATGCGAGGCTTCGAAGTCCGCAAACGCACCGCTGCACTCGTGGATGCGTACGCGAAAATTGTAGACTCGCGGCGTTGCAGTCTCGCCAACCACCTCCATCTTTCTGAGGTCACCTGCAGACGCCTGTCGAGAGGGTGACAGCAGTCCACGGTGCGCACCTCTGCGATGGTGGGCTGAAGAAGCGGCAAATTGTAAGTCACGGTCATGCATGTAAATGCCATCCTCACGGCGTCGTCGCGGAGGCGTCTCGTAATCCTCCAGTAAGGTCATGTCAGCCTGAGATTCTGCAGTGTTAGCGGTTTGAGGGTGCTTACTACGCGCCAGTCGGCGACGAACAGCTGAAGTTGCGGGATCGCGGCTTCGCCGAGACACGCTATTGAGCTCTACCACTGAGGCGCGATCCCGAGGAGTCGCAATTTCGGCCGTGCTACCCCACCGTGTACCTTGTGTGGAGCGCCCCACCGATCGCCAGTTCATCTGATCGACTCCTGAAACACGTGTGCTACCGTAGTCAGGCCGGATCGGGCGGATTATGGATGCTCCAGAGTGGTCGACGCGCATCTGTTCCCCATACGGTCGGCGCTGGCTGTGGTCGCGCTCCTCATTTCTCTGCACCGGCTCTGCTGGCAAGGGCATAGCGAGGAAAGTCTCCCGCTTATCTCCTCTCCTGTCACGCGATCCGCCGGGCTCCTTATCAACGTAGTCATGCAGCTGATGAGCCGCGTCTCTATGACGTGTCATGGATCGCGTCGCCCCCTCTGAGGTGATGGCTCGAGTTTGCTGTGAGGACAGCGGCTGAGAACTAAGCGGCATCGAGATGACTTAGGAAGGAACGGGACAATCGATAAGCCTTCGGAGAGGGAGACTGGGGGGGGGGAGGGGCCAACAAGAACAGAGAAACGAGTGGCAGTGCCGTCTGCCCTTTACGTTTGGCTATTCCGTTTGGTGTGAGCAGCAGCTTACTCTCTTGCTTTACCCCCCTCCTGCTTCGAAGTCTCCTTTATCAGGTACTACGGAGTGAGTGTGAAAGGAATGGGAGAGAGTGCGAAGGTACTGAAAGCACCTCTCCAATGAGGATCTGCCAAAGACTGGGATCTTCTTATCAGCCGCAGCAGCGACACGCGCCTCCCACCTCTCCCTGAGGTCCACTTGGAAAGAAAATCGAGCGAAAATACTATTTTTTGCCGTCAAACACGCGCCAACTTCCGCCTGTACGAGGAGAAAGACTGCAGGTGAAGATATGAAAAATGAAATGTAGGGCTTTGAGAAAACACCAAGGTAGGAGCCAAAGGCGCCTTGAGGCCGCGTAGTTCGCACTACGTTTGCTCGTTGAAGCGTAGAAAAAGGAACGTGGCGTATAGCCGCGATGGTCGCCTTGCAGCGATGGGAGGAGAGAAAACCTGATACACGAGGAAGTGCTTGAGATGAGATGATCTCCGCTCGTTGGAAGGAAAATTTGATCGACGTGGTGCAATGAAAGTAGCGCACGTAAGGGTGTGTATGCAGTCGTCAGCACTAGTTCGGGGGCGAGCTGGATCGGACCCTCTAGCGCGTTAGTGTCCCCACAGACGTCAGTGGACCCCACTTTGTTGGTCACCGCTTGTATAAGTGTGCGTGTGTAAATGCGTGTATTGGTGTCTGCGTGTGCCTCACCACCTTCGTAAGGTCGCTTTTACAATGAGAAGAGCCGATGCGATGGAGAAAAAGGGCACGAACCATGCAATAGCAATTCAGAAGATGAGGAGATCCACCGCCCCCTGCCTGGTTTGAAAGATATCCATGATGAGAACGCGCAGAAGGGTGGAGAGCGGGTATGATCTCCTCGATTGGTGTGCGGGAGTGTACCCCACCAACAGAGCACAACCCATACATAAATTTTCAGGAAACGAGGATGCCGAAGAGCAAAGTCAGCACCTCCGCCACAAGTGAGAAGAATCGAACAGGAATGAAAGAAGGATGCACCCTTCCTCCTTCCCCCGCCTACTCCCGTTTCCCTTATTTAAGCTTTCGTTCTTGTTGTGTTTTTTTTGTGTGTACTCCCCTAACGAGAATAAGCAACGATGGGGTGTCGGGAGGAATGCACAACATCCCCTCACCCTCATCCCCACTTCGACCACCAGCCCTCCGCCATACGCACAAGCCAACGCCGTCACCTTCGCTCCGCCACAAAATAAAAACACTGCAAGACGTCAGAAAAGATAGAAAGCGAGCAGAAAGGGATCGCTTGTCTGTTTCACAACGAAGGATTTCTATTGAAGGTTGCCCAGATGCTCCTGGGGAGTTACGGCATCCAAAAACTGAAAACAGAAGGACTTAAATAAATTCATGAGCAATTCCCTAAACACGTACAATGTATATATATATATATATATATATACGCATAAGTCCTCACACTTCTTCTACCTGCATTCCCCATCCGCTTTCTTTCGACATCATACCAACATGCATTTGCAATGACCATAAAAATGGGAAAGAAGAACGCAATAGGTTAACAGTTGGCGAAGGGGAAGGCAGATATTGAGTCTCTCCCATCTACAAAAATATAGAGAGGTGTGTATGTGTGGTTATGGAAACAAGGAGCGGGGTAGAAAAATAGGAAGAGACCAAAAGAAGAAGCAGGAGCGTTTACGAACTAATTAAGAAAGAAAGGGGACGGAAGAGAAGACTATGGTGGTGGTAGCTGTACCGATGGCCAATGCTACCGAAAAAGGGTCGCTCCCCCTCCCCCCCCCCTCTGAAAACACGTGAAGTGGTGATGGTGGTATTCTGCAAGGTGGGTAGAAGCGGCGAGTCAACCAAAGATCGACACGGGTCAGATTTTTTTTTCTTCTCCCTCTATGCATCGCCGGTACCGTGCCACCACACCTCATTTGCGAGAGACATGAAAGGAAAGAAGAGGAAGGGGAAGGCATAGCAAAGAGGAAAGAGGAGGGAGGAGGGGGGCGCGGGACTAACACGGGAGGAGGTGGTGCGAGGATCTTATCGAGTATAACAAAAGTAAAAAGAGCGATCCGATATGACGCTAAAATGCATTCATAGCGAAAAAGTTAGCAGGAGCAGGGGGGGGGGGGGATGAAAGAAATAAGAGAGAACTCATGAGGCATATCCAGACTCGAGCACGTGCCCCGGAGAGCAAAAAAAAGGAGCCGCGAAAGTCAAGGAATGGCGCGAGAGATCAATTAAGAGAAAACACACTCGAAACGTCACATATATACGCACATTTTTATAGAGAGAGAGAGAGGCAGAGAGGCAGAGATGTAAGTAGAGATTGGGGGGACGCATCTGGAAGCACCCCCACGCGGAGCCACTCCGGGCACTGACAGAAACCGCTTCCGTCACAATACCGAAAAAATGCCAAGAAGCAGAGGAGAAAAATGTGAGAAAGGAAAATAGAAGAAAAGGAATTCAGTGGAAGACGCCCATTAGGCATCATAAATCATGATGAAAACCGCACAGCTTTGGCTCCTGGCTCACATGAGGGCCTCCACAGTTGCTAATGTGGCTGAAGGTTTTTGCGGCATTTGTAGGAGGAAAGGTACGTCACCTGACCTTCGAATCCTCGCAACGAATGTAGGTGACAGGATTGAACGGGAGAGAAAGGGGAGCGATTAAACCTCGTTACGTGTGCGAACGATTCGTCAATGCTGTCTCTGTGGGGAAGGAGCAGCTACACTACAACGCGTGCGGGGAGTAGTTCGCGGACATGAGCTCCCCAGGAGTCGCCTCCGTTGAATCTGCCACCGTCTCTCGTTTCTCCAAGACCGCTTCATGTTGATCATTTTTCTTTTTCAGCAGCGGGGGCGACTCTAAAGTGATCAACTCCGGTCCCCAGCGTTCGATAAGATCCGCCAAGTACGTCGGAAGGCCCTTCTCCCAATCGGACGACGCTACGTACGTCTCATACAACCGCAAGTGGATATCGACGAGGGAGTTCGCATCGTAGCTACTCAAGAGGCTGCAGATGCGTTTCACATAGTAACGCACGTAGCTACGGTCGAAGCCCTCGACAACTCCAGAGGCGAAGCAAACCGGAGCCACGTACATCTCAAACGCAGGTGGTATAACGCTAAAGGTGATAGTGCCAATAAGGGTGGCGTGGACTTGATTGGCGGCATGGCGGATGGAGACGAGAGGCACTTGAACTTTCTCACGCATGTCAAAGACAGCCCGGGTAAGAAGCGCTCGGAGGGAAACTACGGTGCGGCCCACCTCCTCTGTCCTGGTCTTGGAGATGCGATTGCACACGCAGAGTGTCAAGGCAGTGGCAGAGCCAGTGGTGGTGATATCGAGACGAAGCAGTGGATATTCTAGTTTTGAAGTTTCTGCCTTTGACATGCCATACGGGTAGAACGGCAAAGACCCCGGCTCCCGCCGCGAGGCCTCTGCGGTGAAGCTGCCGACAGACGCCATCACGGCACAAGAGTAGCGCACGGTGCTGGAGTACAGGCGCACGTCATGAATTGCCAAATAAATCGTTGCCACTACGCTAGGGGCAAGCTGCCGGCGTAACGCTCGATGCACTCTTCGGATATCGGGAGCCTGACAAAGGATGACATCCAGTCGCCGCAGATCCTTGGGCATGTAGGTGAAGACGAGCGAGGCGATGTCGTCCATGAGCGGCTCAAAGACTCCTGGCGTGAGATACTGAAGGGGCGGCATCGACAGCAGGACGTCTGGCATGCGGATTCGCAGCCGGCATATGCCAATGAACTGAGCATTCACATCGTACAACCGCAGCCGCTTGTCCACCGTCGTTCCCGGAGCACAGCGCGTAACGCAGAAGTCAGCATAGCAGAGCGTTACAGCGCCAAGAAACTTACGAGCGCCAAGCTTCAAGGTGTACACCTTATCATATTTGAACGCCACATTCGGGATCACGAAGGTTGCGTCACGCGGGTCCAGTGCTACCAGCTCACTAACAGGGATCGGCTTCGTCTTCAGTAGCACTGTATCCCGCTCCGTGACGCGGAAGTAGACGTCTTCATCACGAATTGTCAGTCCTGCAAAACCTACAATAGCGACAGACGCAGATGTGTCGCTTTGACCAGAGTTCAACGCCGTGTCAGCCTTTCCGCCAAGGTTACCAGCTTCAGGGGCACGGACAACCATGTGCAACGCCCCGGATGAAGGTGGCACGCGATCAGCGCCGATCCCTTCCCCAGCTCCGTCGCTCCCTCGGTCCACAGGAGCGCTCCGCTCCCTGTCAAAGCTGCTGGTCAGTGCGGGCTGAGCAGAATCCCACATAACAGAGACAGTTGGCATCAGTGCCGGTTGTCCTTCGATACCGTAGGGAATACTCGAATAATTACGCGACATCCTCTCGTCACTGCGGCCAAAGTCAGCGGGAAAGGCCGATACCCTCAGCAGTCCAGAAACGCCAGCCGACTGAGTTCCAGCGTCACTGACAAGCGCCAGCTCCTTCGCGTTTTCCTCGGCCCGCCGCAGAGACTTTAGCTCGAAGTGTGTGCGGCCCACCTCCATCTGCTTCGATGTATAATACAGCATCAAAATAAGCTCCACATTTTCTCGCTCTGGCAGGCCCACGACGAGGTTGAAGCTCTCGCAGAAGATGCATTCGCTGCGGCCTTCCACAATGGAGCTCTGAAACTCTTGCAAGCCTATACGCACGATGCAGTAGAAATGAAATGATGTCCCACCCTGCTTGATGGACAAATTGCGACAGCGATCCACCGTAAATCGCACGTGGTACTCGCACGGCTCCGGGCCGTACGTCTCCACCATCCGATTCAGGTAAGCGGCCACATTGAGCGTCATGGCGTACCGCACATCCACCATCGCCAGTTCAGCTGGTATGTAATAGTAGAAGAGGCGGGTGAGACGCGAATACAAAGCCAACTCCTCCTCCGAGGGTGCTGGAGTGCAGCTCCCGTACTTGTGAGAGAGGATAGAAACGTGAATAAGGCCACACGCCTGTGCGTGAGAAGAGCGCGCGTCTGTCACCAGCATCAACGTCCGTTGTTTCGCCACCCCGCGATGGAGGTCGGCAAGTGAGAAATAGCACTCGCCGATTCGCACCCTATCATTCAGCACCACGGTCAGCCGAACCAGCGTCGTCGCAGGCTCCTCGACGGAGAAATGGATAGTTCTCACGCTCTCCGGTACGATAAAACTCCCTCGCCGGCCAATCACCGCCTTAATTTTTGCTTTGGTGCGGCCGTCCACCTTGGCCTTCACGGTACAGAACCCTTCTGCAAGAAATCCGTTGAAGTAAAGGTGCGACAGTCCGTACACGGCCACCTCCAAGTCTGCCGCAGCCCCTGCCGCCATGTCGCCCCCACGCTCGCCATCGGAGCGAGCGACGCTGCTGTCTACCTTCGTGCCATTACGAGCGCCACTGCCGTGCTTTTCGCGGAACCAGCTGCCCAGTAAGACACTTTCCAGTTGTGAAAACTCGCCCACGTACCACTCTAGACGATGCAGCTGTCGCCTTGCGTGCGAAGTGAGGTATTCGCGTATCTGCTCCCGCAGCCGGTTCTCCGCATCCATGGAGGGCAGACAGTCTGTCCCAAAATTGATACCCCCCATAGACAGATACACAGATCCGCTTTCCACAGCGGTGTTCTGAAAAGGTCGAACCACCAGCGAAACCCATCGAGTGCGCATCGCACCCCGTTGAACGTTTCGCATGGACAACACGCAGTGGCCCAGTCGCCTCGTCCCGTACGGTGTATCCGTCAAAACACTCACCGAAAGGTAGTCGATACGGGGATCTTCCACGTCGAACTCAAAAATTTGATTGAAGTGGGGCTCAGTCGTGGCGAACAGCACACGGGAACGACATGACTGCTGCAAGGTAGAGAGGAGTACGTACGGGTTTGGTGTATGGCGGCCCGGATTGAACAGGCTAGTGCAGCTCAGCAGGCGCACGCGAAGCTGCAGGCGTGAACTATCCACGGTCACCTCACCGCCTCCGTTCGTTCCATGCACGTAAAAGTCCTTCATCATGTCCAGTTCGTTATTCTGAGTTGCTAACATCCGATCAAACGAGGTGGCCATGTCCATCTCAATATCCGAAGGTCCGGCAAAGTTGAGAAGACTGGCATCATCACTGCAGAATTCCTCCACCGTGCTGATGCCTCCGTCCATCAAGTTCATGGTGAGTACGCGAGAGGCGCCTGAACGAACCGGTACAGCTCGACTCGCGTCCTCGTCCACGCTCATGCGTCCGTCTCCATCCTCCTTCCTTCGCCCTTTATGATCTGACTCGCGGTCGGCAGTGCCGGTGGTGTTCATACCTCGAGTCGATCGCACGCCTGACAACGATGAAATTTGGAAGTACTTCCTCAAATCACTACCCCATCGACGCCACGCAGAAGAGGCAGAGCCGGCATTTGTACGCGTGCCACTGCCAGCCCCATCCACGAGAGTGCCGCCACCGTCACCACCACCTCCGATGGCGTCCATGCTAACGGTCCGCTCTACTGGCCTTGGCTCTATCATAGAAGATGGATACGAGCGACGCCGCGCATATTGCTCTTTAACCAGCCTTGCCCGCGTTCGATCCACCACATCCAGGTCCACCACCGTGTACCGGAACCCAATCGAGCCCACCTCTCGCATCTTCCCATTTTTTTTCTCTGAGAGAACCGGAAGCCACTCATTGTATTGTCGAGAGGGCTGCACGTCCATGAGCGGAATGACAGCGCGGCCGATCTCCTCGTCTCCGGTGATGTCGGACTGGTCCATCACCACTAAGACAATCTCCATGTCGCTCAAGCGATCAAAGAAGAACTGGCAGAACTCGAAGTAGTCGGGCTCCACGGTTGCCCTCGCCACCTTCGTCGTGTAGGCGTCTATGCCAACCCGTACCACCACGTACGGGTTGATCCCACCGAAGCCGGAGCGGAGGTCTCGACACCCATCCACGGTGAAGTAAAGAGCAAATGTAGGATCTTCGTCACCATACTCGGCCGCGAGATGCGCCATGAAGGTCTCTACATCGAAGACCGTAGCTATGGCCAGGTTCACGCGGTGCACACTCTCTGGAATACGACGGTAGACGTAGCGCCTTAGCCGACCTTCAAAGGCCTTCTCTAAATTCATATCCACCAGGTACTCATGCCCAATCTCATCACTCTGCAAGCTCACTCGAATGATACCGCTGAAGTACGCTTTTCGAGTGCCTGCCGCACCGACGAGGTACAGATTGCGCTTATTCGTGACCCCGCGCTGCGTATTCATGCAGCTGAAGTCCACTCGCCCGTACACGATACTTTCTTTCCGAGCGTTAACTACATCAATGCGAAGAAGATCGGTCTCCCGCACCACATCAAACATGAAACTCTCACCGAGCTTGGTGGGGGCGAACTTGCGGATGGTGAAGGCTGTAGTGTGGGCCGTGGAGGAGCCCATCGTGATGACCACCCGAACATCCTGCCCCGTCAAATCAGTGTCCGCCGTTTCTCGCAGGGAGACAAGTGAATTCACAGCTACCAACAGGCGAACCGACCCGGGCTCCCTGCCATACTCCACGACAAGGTTACTCATATACGATTCCATCTCCCCCCAACGCGCGCGGGCAACAAGATCTACCTCTGGCAGCCGAAGTGGGTCATATCTCCGAAAAAAGCGGTTCAGACGGTCATAGAAATCATCGATCTTCTCAACCATGTCCTTCGGCGTATCCCCAAAGTTGATCGGCCGCACGAGTAGATGTACCACGCCATGCACTGCCACCTGCGTCACGCTCTCCGTGGAACACAGGAGCATGTTGCGCCGCGAGGTATAACCCCGTGAGAGGGGCGCGACGCTGAGGTGGCAGCGCCCAATCTCGTACACTTTGGATGCACGGCGGCCCATCAGAATAACGACCATCGAAAAGGAGTCCGGATGCACCACATCGAGGGCGACCGTGTTGGCTTCTGCCCAGATTGCCGTCGTTTGCAACGCGGTTTCACCGGTCTCAAGCTGCTCCTCCGCAGTGCGGAGCACCACAAAGAGATCGTCAGAGCCGACGAGAGACTGATTCCACTCGCTCTTGTTGATGTTAGTACACCCTTCGACGCGCACGACAACGCGGTGGTCTCCCGGTTCAGACACGTTGTACTCGGTGCAGAGGCGACGCATCATCTCCTCAAAAGTCTCCCTCTCGGGTATGTTCACGGTCAGCTCCGGCCGGCCACCAAGCGAGACGCGTCGCGTAGCGACTCCCGGCGGCTGCGGCGTAGTGGGAGACCGGCGCGCTTGGCTGCCAGATTGACTCGCTGCTTGCTTCCCATGAGGGGAGAGAAGAGATGACGACAATGCTGCAACACCGCCACCGTTGGCAGTGCGCGTACCTTTTCGTGAGGATGCGACGCTGTCGTCCTTGAGAATGGTGGCACCATTCTGGCGACGCACAGTTGCGGAGTTGGAGGTAGACAACGTGCCACTCGACAGAGTGGGCCATCCCGATGCAGACGCCAAACTACGATTTGCTGATCCTGTTGCGTCATTGCGGGACGTGGAGTGACCAATCAGTTCGGTGGTATCACGCACGTGCGCCATGATGACATCCAGCATCGCCAACTTGGGTTTGTCATAACACACGAGAAAGCGACGCAAGCGACTCACATACGCTGCCTCCAATGTTTCATCAAGACGCAGCACGGAAGATGGTTCACCCAGGGTGTCCGACTTTAGCGAGATGGAGATGGTCCCGGTGATACCCTGCGGTAGAGACTGTAACAGAAGAGACGGGCCTGCATCCCCGACCACCGCGCCCTGATGACTAGGGGAGTTGCCAACTCCTGGCAAGGCACCCACGGTCTTCGAAGAAGACGCTCCACCCACCGCACCGGAAACAGCAACAGAAGTAACCGGTGGGGACGCTAGATAGTACGTCCTCTGCTTGTATTCATTGTGCACGAGTCGTTCCAGAGCGATGTAGCACCGCCCCAGCAGCACAGGGACGGGGGCTCCCGAAGAAGCAGAAGTAACTCCATGAAGCGGGACGCCGACGCCGTTGCCGAGAGGCCTGCTGCCGAGGCCTCCTCCATCAGCGTCGCTGCCAAGAGTACAGTCTGGCGCCCGCACCAAACCCCGCTTTGCCGTAAAGACACCAATACCTGGCAGCACAAGCCCAGATGGCTCCTGAACATCATACACAGACACCTCAATCACCGCCAACCTATGCGTATTGCCGACAAAGAAGGAAGAACTATACTGCGGGCGAAGCGTGTTCTTCTTCACGCGAGTCTGAAAGCGGTACGTCCCATCAACGTCGATGGCAACGCAGGGATTCACCGTGCAGTTGCCGCTGCTCACCGGGCTGTACAGCTGGCATCCGTGGATTTGAATACTCAGTTTCCCCATGATAACACGCCGAGATAACCCTTCTGCGAAGAAACGAGAGGGGAGGGACAGGAGGGGGACTACCAAAAGGCGTCGATGGTGATACACCAGCTCGTGGTAGAGATCACGATGTGTATACGCGTGTGTGCGGCAGTGAACTTTTTCTCGTTTGGGGGGGGGGGGGGGGCAGAGAACGGCTTCTTCGTCTCTTCACCCTTTACTTGCGGAGCTGCGCCGAAGATAAGAGGTTGAACAGCACACCAAGGACGGTTTGGAAACTCGACCGCCCTCCTCACACTGTTCCTCCCCACACACCCGCTTCACTTCCTTGATGAAGACAAAATATATATTTGGGGGAGAAAGGGCAGCGAAAGATGGAGAAAATGACGCTAACCCTTTCCCCTCTTTTTTTTTTCGAAGGAGCCGCTGAGTTGAGCAGGAAAAGTTAAGAAGGGGGGCAGGAAAGGAAATGCAAATAATATTACGAAAGAGAGAGGGGAGGAGGGAAAGGGAATGTGAGACGCCCCACGGGATGGAAATATTTTAGAAAGTAAAATGGTTCGGAAGACCAGCAGCAATAAAAGCTGGGGATGAAAACAAGAAAAGGACTCCGTCGTCAGACGCAAATAATGATAAAATGCAGAAAGGCGGTCCACAACGACAACACAGCCCAGCGAAGAAAAAAAGAAACTGAAGCAGCAGAGGACGGCACAGCGTGTTGTGAAGGCGTACCAACTTTCTTTAGCCCATCCGCGTTGCGCTTGAGAATCACCGCGTATTTTCCTCTGTTTAAATGCGGTGAATAAAAGTTTTTCCCGTGTATTTTGTTTGAGTTTCTGTGTAAACGCACAGACAGACGCGCGCACCAAAATCAAAAAATATATAAAGAACGATCTCGTCACCCACAAATACTTCACCAAAAAAAAGAGCTATACGAACAAAGCGTGTAGAGCAGCAGATATCATCGCATCTCAACTATGCAGAAAAGGGGGAGAATGTAGGGGGAAGAGGATGGCAGAACGATAAGTGGCTTCTTAAGATACGCGGATAGAGCATAAATCTTCTGTGCTTTTCCTCCCTACTTGTCGGGGGGGGGGGGGGAGTAAGTAAAGAAGAGGCGTAAATCGATAACGGTAATCGCGTATACGCTGTGGTCTTTACGGAACACAAAAAATTCCGCGTGCCACCACCACCACGGCTTCGCACGTCGTTCCCTCCCTCTTTTCCACACCTTAATATCACCAAAGCAACTGTGCTCGACGTGTGTGTGTGTGTGTGTGTGCGTTTATAGAAGCAGCAGCGCGTCGGTGCACCTTCAAGGAGTGAAACAAGAAAACGCTGCAATCAGTCTCAAAAGTAGACCGGAAACCTTTCGAAAGATTTCTTGCCGTCAAAGGTTTTTCCAGTTTGAGGGAACCGCAGCAGCAGCGAGCGCTAGTTAAGAAAGGAAGAAAGCGAGAGAGAGAGAGAAGTGCCGAGATGGAATATGATGGAGACTTCCGCATAGGCTGAAAACATCGACTGATGCTCTTCCTCGTCAGTGTTTAACTGGGAGCCATGACCCATAGAGGGTCCCACAGTGCGTCCTGAATGGTGAAAAGTGACTGCGCCTTCGATTAAAGGGTAGGCTAAGAAATAGGGAGGTTTGCAGCGCACGATCACTGCAAGAAGCCAAGTTTTTACCTTTTTTCCTTGCTAGGCAATCACTGAATCTCGGTGGGCAGCAAACACCCTCGACGACGCTGTAGCCTCTCGCAGCATCAACTTCAGCGAGACGAGCGTCATGTCATGGCCATTAATGACGCAGAACAGATGAAATAAGCGAAAGGAAGGAGGCTTATGCCTTTATATCTTATTATTATTTTTTAACAACTTAACACGCACGATGAGAAAATCAAAAAAAATGTCGCAGAAAAGCTGAAGGAGATAAGAGAGGGGGGTAAAGCAAAAAAGGAGGGAGGAGGTCAACCGTACCGTGGCGAAAAGAAGAAAAAAGCAAGGGAGAGACAGAAGGGAGGGGGAAGGAGGAGGAGGAGGAAGAGCGTGATTTGCCGGCACGAAGCCTGCAAAGTTCCTCGCCTCCCTCAAGATCCTTACCGTTTGGCCTCTCTCGGTCCCTTGGCATCTCTCGGCTCCGTAACTCCCTACGCACCACTTCTGCCTTGCATTTCATCAGCACCTGGATCTCGACCCACCCCAACCCCCTCCTAACCGTTCTCACTGGGCCGCTGTGAATTCTTGGATGTTACTCGTATAGCCCCGCGTAGTAACGCAACGTAGCGAGCTCCGATGTCAGCACCGACTGGATCAAATCACAGCGCATCACGTCACGCGCAGAATCCCCAAAAAGAGATGCTGCGGCTTCCAACTGAGCTTGGGCAGCATCGATCTTGACCTGAAGAAATGCACGAACTGTGCAAGCGACTTCTTTGGTCTCTGGCGGTGACCACTCGACTGAGATTCGATGATAAAGGTCTTCAAACAACCCTTTGGGGGCCATAAGGAGATACGCCGCGGCCGCCAGCATCCGCCGGTGTTGTGAGATTTCTCTGGAGTGGTCTGCAGGGGTGCTCCATCGAAAGCTTGGCGCCGCTTCAACGGCCTCCTCCGCCTCCCATGTGGCATACGGCCGGACCAGATAAAGCCCTTCATCGTATAGTAGCCCGAGACGTTGAAGCCGCTCCACGCGCCGCTCGGATTCTTTCTGGACGGCATCCTCCTCTTCCTCGGAGCAGTTGTCACCGCCCCCGCCCCGCGGCTCCGTTTTCGGCGCAGCAGATACCTTCGCACTCTCCGCGTCGCCATCGGAAAACTTGCTCAAAGACGGCACATCTGCATTTGCGCCAGCCACTTTGGGAGGCACATCAGTGCGTCTTTGGCAGTGCAGCATTGCAGCCACCGTCGCCAGAGATGCCGCCGAGAAACGCACCAGATCATTTCGAAGGACTGCTTTGGTCACGAACTGGAATTCCACAGCGAAACGGGCGGCACCGATGCGACCGTAACAACCGTACACTTGCTCGCCTTTCTGCAGCGCACGAGTCGTGACGACTGTGAACGCTGTCGGATGTTTGCGACCGCCGCCACGCACCTCAAACGACGTATTCGCAGAGAAGGAGTGATTTAAAATGTCTAATCCTGGCAGGAGATACGGCCCCTCGCGACCGGGTAGTTCCTCACGATGAAAGTTGCGAGAGAACACTTGGGCCAGGCATTCGCAGAAGAGACCGAAGGAGGCATGCGGGGAAGGCCACAGGTCGGGAAAGTCGGCCATTATCAGCTGGGCGTTTCCCCAACGGCGGCCCACGTGTAGATCATGGAGCGCCTGTGATAGCCCAGTAAGAGTTGCTGCGTTCATCGTCAAGCGCCTTCGATGTGAGAAGTCAGTTGTGGGGTCACTCCCGTCTTCATGCGCGCCTAACGTCTCCTGCTCCTCGCAGGATACGCCATCAAAGCCCAGCGCTGCTGCTTGGCGAGCCGTGAGGTCGAAGAAGTGGTGTACCATGCGTGGGCACACCTCCAGCCATGGACGCCACGGCGAGTGACTGCGACTCAGCTCCGCCATGAGGGTCAGAACATCAAACAGGACAGCATCCTCCATCGCTACACGACTGGTGTGCAGTGCTGCCACGCACGGAGAGGTAGGCACCTCCTTCATATATGGCGAGACCGCGGCCGACTCGGGACAGCTGATCACCACCGTGCCGGCTGGAAGGGGGCGGGCCGCAAACACACCCATGCCCATCGTCTTTGTAGGGACGAGGAATGCCACATCCGGGTGAAGGAAGATCTCTCGCTTCTTGGCGTACTTGGCAAAAGCTTGAGGGGCCGGATTGGCGCCGAGGTACAAACTGGAGCTGGGCACGGAGCTGTTCATCCTTCGATCCACTAGTATTTATTGCGAGGTCCAGATGCAGCGCCGAAACAAAAAAAAAGGAAGAGGCTGGGAGAGGTAGAGAGGAGCTAATGGAAAGGGGAGAGCTCGAGAGAGAAAGGGGCTGAGAGAGAGGTGGAGGACGACGTACACATACAACGACTTCTGGGCCATAAATGTCGTGACCTCGCGAAGGAAATGCATGGTAATGCGAAAGTGACAGAAAATGAAGGGAAAAGGAATTCAGCAGAGAAAACGTTCCAGTATTGAATGTCAAAGAGGACGAAGGAGGACACTCAGCAACAAAAAGAGATGGCAACGACCTGATCGTACATCACGGCGCCGCTCTCTTCGAGGGAAACCCGTAGGCGGTACGCGAAATTGATGAAGTGCGAACAAATCCGTAACCACATCTTCTTTTTATGTATGAGGAAAACGTCGACCTCCTTCCCTCTAATCTCCATTTTGCCTAAACTACTTCATCAAGAATCACCTGAGCTGGTGCACTACACAGCGTACACAACCGAAAAGAAAAGCTACGCTGACTTCACCAGGGACATCCATCGCGACAACCGTGGAGGGGCGGAGACTACTCTCATCTACTTGGCACGCCAACAGGAGCGAAAGAAAAGAGAGCCTCAAGCGCCTCATGGCCTACGAATGGCCTCGTGCCCCCCCCACTTCTTCCCCTTCTCTTTGCTTACCCCGTAAGGCCTACACGCACATACACATATATATTCAGATGTGAAACGCCACAGACACGGACTGTCAGGACGGTGAGACCCAGACGAGACGGAGATAAGCCAAGAAGTCAAAAAGAGAAAAGCTTAAAAATGTGCACGCGTTTCCAGGAACCTGGAGCGGTAAGGGCAAAGTCCGTTCAAGTATTCCTGCTGATGTGCGTGGGCCTAGAGTTGTTGCTGATCCACTGCATGGCAGCAGAGAGCATGGCGATCTTGCTGTAACTGAGGTTCTCGCTTTCGCCGTCGAGTAGCCCGAGTCGAAGGCGAAACAGATGTGCTGGGGCTACGGCTTCCTTTCGAGAAAGGGTGGGGAGACGCATGAAACATAAGAGTAGCGTTGCTCCACACTGTTGCCCAAAGGGAAGATAAAGGAAATATTATTAACAACACAGAATGACCGAAACAAGGACGCGTACTCAACCGGAAGCAGAAGAGAATGACGAAGATGACCAACAAGGTTCCGCCGAATAGCTACATAGCCGTGCACCTAGGCATAAAGAGAGATGGAGAGGGAAAGGAAGGCAGCATTGCAGCTCCGAAGTTGTATTCACAACACCCTGTCTTTCCCTCCTTCCGCCCGTCCTAGCTCCGCCGAGGTGATCTTGTTCGCACATATACGCATCGTCACCTGGCAAACAAAGCCCATGTCCCGCACCGCCATGTGCCAAAGCAGGGTGACAGGTGAGAGGTACTCCATGCCCTTTAATCCGATTTTGTTGGGCGATCCTCACCCAAAATGGGCGCGATATCTGTCCATCAGAGATAGGAGGAGGAGATCACCGAAGGGGCTAGTCTACCGGAAACATGAATGATAGCGAGGCTGGCTGGCCATCATGCGCTCCGGAGTTCTCCGGATCATCCTGGAAAGTGCCCCCAACGTGACCCATCATGCAGCTCCCTGCAAGATTAATCATGACACTCTCAGCCCGCAAGAATCCCGGGGGAGTTACCGGCACTGCCTCCGCATCGATGTGTATACGCCGACAGCTGTCCTTGTACTCGGACACCTCCATGTCCCATGTCTCCGGTGGTTGCTTTGGGGATGCCAAAAGATACAAACGGCGGCATACGTCGAAGAAGCGAACCGATATGGATCGGGGAGGTTCCGCATCTGCCGGGGACAACGCTGCTGCATCGCTGATATTCACCCCTCCAGAGCACAAATATGACCACAAAGGCTTGGCAAACACCACATCGGACGCGGGGTCCACTGTGGCGCGGTAGAGAGCAGGGTGTTGCTCTCCGTGATTAGCGAGAATGTGTGACCACTCACAGAGAGTGTACACGAAGTCCACCTCGTAAGCTCCACTCGGTGTGCCGCATTTGGTGGGACTACTCGGCTGTGGGGATGCGTCACCTGGGCTGGCGTGCAGCTTGCCATCTTTGAAGACGATATCCGCCTCATTGACGACACGGACGGGGTACTTGACGCGTTCGCAAAGATACTGCATGATGGAGACCATCTCGCGTAAAAGCCCATCCATCGGCTGCGTCGTGCTGATCACGATAGTAAAAGCCGTGCGAGGCCCGTAAGCAATTTCCACAACTTTGAGATAGTTCGCAAAATCCATGCGGTATTGCAGGGACATGAAAGAGCGCATGGATGGGGTCCGAAGTGCTATCGCCGACGTGAGACCCTCCTTCACCTCCGCAAGCTGGGCCATCTCCGCCAAGACGCGGAGGTTGCCGAAGTTGACCTTGCCGACGCACCACGCCTCATCGTGCGGGTTCGCCATCGGCAAATCCTCGACACTCCCCGGCGTGGTGGAAGTGACTGGCCCCTCCGCCGCTGGTGAGCCGCAACTGTCAGCGGTGGGGGAGGAGCACTCTAGCGTACAGCCAGCAGCGGCGTCTGGCTGCCTGCCGCGGGCTTCACGGAAAGTCTCCACTTCAGACGTATCGGTGCTCAAGTTAGGGTAGAAGGTGACAGCCGCAGCGAGATGTGATTCCCCCTTGGAGAACTCCCGTTCAATCGCCAAAACCCAATCCTTGGGGATTCCGAAATATGTGGCGATGGCCTCCAACAGAACTACCGGTGTGGCCTCGGTGCTGTCGATAACATCTTCGCGGGCTAGTACAGCAAACAGCGCATCCACCGAGCGGCAGGCCTCTGTGGAGGCGGTGGCACCTTCCGGGAGAGCTGCATCGAGCGGATTCCTTGGTAACCCTCGAAAATAAGATCCAAGACGGGAGCGGTGAAAGAGGAGCTGCAATGTCAATCGCAGTACACGTGCAACGGCACTCGTCGCCCCTACCAGTGTCTCTGCGGTTCCACTTCGCATGCCGTATGCATGCCAGACCTGTCCGCAAGGAATATGGAAACCGCTGTGCAGATGATAGTGCGTGAGGAACGGGTGATCTCGGTGGTCATACGGGGTCGAACGCACTTTGATCGCACTCGGTAGTGGCGCAAAAGGAGCGTAGATGTGAGCACGCGTGGGGGCGGTCGGGTACGAAATCCACCCGAGGGCGCAAGGCATCGCACCAGGCTCCTCGATACGCCACGTATCATTCGCCTCGTCGTGCTTCAGGGTAGCGTAACGCGCTACACACCGCTCGCCATCCAGATAGTCTTCACCAGGTGAGGTGAACAGCCCAAAAAACTGATTCTGCTCGGCGGTGCCGATGCGATCCTCATCCACGTACGAGACGATTGCCACGTGGCCCCATGGTGTCAGTTCCTTATGGAATGGGTAGATGAGAATATCTCCTGCGGCCGGCTTGCGATGCGCTGTGCCATCATTGTTCGAGTGGATCAGTGGGTATTGCTTTCCCGTCTCCACGTGGGTGATATGATCCATCGCATAAATTTCACTGGCCCGACCGCAGTTATCAAAGATGCACCCGGTCGTAAGCAACAAGAAGCGTCGCGCGTACTCAACGCACTGATACCGGAAGCCGGTATAGATGAGAGAGTTGACGTAATTGTTTTCGCCACTGAAGTAACCATCATCTCGGTTCGAGCTGGCCACCACGCCTCGAAAGCTGCCCTGCTGCTCCCCATACGGGAGCGATGAGTACGTCAGCAGCCCTGAGTGAAAAGACATGCTTTCACCGCGTTTCACTATTTCCCCTGGATATGCGGGGCTTTTTCTTGTTCTGTTTGATGGCAAGCGATAAAAAGACAACGAAGAGACGTACGCACACACAACAGTGATGAAAACTCTGAAAAGAGGGGAATCATAAAAAAAGATTTCACTGGACAGCGAAGCAGACGGGGATGGCGCCGGGAAGACGAGGGGTGAAGAGGAGAGCGTCCCGCACAACGTAGAGCACAAACATAAATGTATCTGCTACCGATGCCTCAATGCTGCACTTCTGAAGCCGAAACCTAAACCTAGCGAATTCGATGATGGAAAACACAAGAGTTTCACACCGAAGTGAGGGGGGGAGGGGGGTAGGCAAACAGGAGAGTAGGTGAATGTATCGATATACGGAGAGGAATCAATGTCACTCAACGCATGTAGTGTAGAGCAACAGGCAGAAACACAGAGAGAATGTCCACCAGCTAGTAAAGGAGGAGGGAAGCCGCTGCGATAAGCGAAAAAGGCGGAGAAGAATATTTCAAGTTTACTTCAGATTCCAGTGACTCGCTACGTGGGTACGTGCGCGCGTGCCGGTTTGTATATATCTACGGGTATAGGTGAGCACACACACACACACACAACGAAGAGGAAGAGATGTGGGGAAGACGATAGGTGCATAGATATAGCTATGGGTAGATCTTCCGCGGCGGCAAAGAAAGGGGGCGTAGCGAACGGATATTTATAGCGAACAGAAAGATCCTCAACGATCGAGTCGGTAGGTGAGTTTAAAAATAAAAACACGATCGAGCAACGTCACGTGCACAACACGGACAAAAGATTGAAATGTTTCTGTGTGGATCTGTTCTCGAAGAGGAGGAGGCTTGCAGAAGCCCACTACCGCAACGACCAAAAAGAATCTTCTGCCTCGAAGACAGTCTTGGGAGGAAAATAGGGAGGAAAGAAAGAGACTGGCGTGGTAGGCGGTAGAGCAAACGAAACAAAGTAGTAGAGTTTTCCTTCGTTGCACGTGCGCAAAAGACTGGGCGATATACCCCATAAACACAGAGGACAAGTACGTGGGAAACACAAAAAGGATGAAGCGAGAAGGGAAGAATAGCATAAGAGTAGAGAAGCCATGAAGATAAGCCGTTCCACACGACTCTCGCGAGATGGTTGTGTCTCTACGTGAGTCAACATCCAAAAGAATACCCACAGAGGGTAGGGCCATCTATGAGTTCCTCCTGACTTCAAGGATGTTTCGTTGGGCCATCGCTTTACGCTCAAGATGCGGTGTAGCGAAGAAAACGGTAAGAAGGGGGGGGGGCAAGAAGAGATACACTGCACCGTCCAGCCCACCGTGCCCATTCACCGTCCTGTACACCCTCCACGTAAACAGTAGCGGAATGTTGCTATTCTTTTCTCTTCAGTGAGGTTTTTCTTCTTTCGAGAAGGCGGGGAGAGCAGTAACAGGCACCAACGGAGTCGAACGAGCTCTCCTCCTTCCTCCATAATCTGCACCTCCACCAAGGGTTCTCATGAAAGAGGTTTGGAAATGGAGAGGGAGGTCAGGAAAGCGGAAAAAAAGGGTGCGGGATAGGGATATGGGCAGCGGTTACACTCGGATGATGTCCACGAATTGGACAGCATCCCCTCTCCCTCGTTCCCTCCCTCTCTCCCCACGCCCATCTAATTGTCCTTCCCTTCCTCTCCCTGGTAGCAGGGAAGGGGGAGATGGGGCGTTGCGTGACATTATGCACCAAATGGTATGCGAGAAAAAGGAAGAGGAGCAGATTGTTTGCGCATGTGTGTGTATGTGTGACGACATCAGCCAAGGGCACCGCCCTTCGTCATCTCGCTTCTATAGACAGGAGAAAGCAGAACCAAAAAAAATCATTACCATGCGGGAGACGCAGCTTCCTTGGCAATGCCTCTTGCCTAACCCTCTTCCCTTTCCTTTCCGTTACACGCACAGCTTTCATGCTTTCGCGAGCTCCATCGATTCAAATGATGTACAGCACCCCGCGCAATACGCTCGACAAGTCTGAGGGGGGGGGAGGGGGAAGACACCCCTACGAGGGAAGGAAGTCGGCCGTAGTCGCACCAGCACCAGCACCAACGGTGCCGGGATATCCCGATGGTGCCACCATCTTCGGGACCCCTAGAAGTCGCTCCCCATTGCTTTCGCCCTCCTTTGTGGCTTCCGTCATAAGGATCTCCGAGAGCCGATGCAGTTTCACGCTTAGCGACGGGGGAAGTTGCCGATTTTTCGAATGCACCACCGTAACATCACATGCGCACGACAGGACCCAATTGTGTCGCTTCTTCCGCAGCTTATCGAGATCGACGAGAGCCTCCTGTTCCTCCGATTGGATGCGCCGATGCCCCTCGTGAAAGTTATTGAAAATGACAAGCAGCGGTGCGTCATGGAAGTGTTCAGCTACCTTCTCGAGGTATTTGCGCGCCTCTTCCAGCGACTCCTTTTTGCGAACATCTACGACAAAAATGAGAAAATGCACCTTCTCGATACGACTGGTGTAGTAGCGCCAGTTTCGTCGAAAGCTTGCACGCCCACCCAGCTCATGCAGAGCCCACACCCATTGTTCGTAAGCAACGATTTGTTGCGACAAGCCCACCGTCGCGACCGTAGGGCGCGCAACACCACGCAGAGAGTTGATGATGAGAGACTTCCCGGTGTTTTCAAGCCCAAAGACGAGGCCGACGCGCCACGCCAGACGAGCCAAGCGGAATTCCCGAGGCAGCAATTCTGTCAGGGCAACATCCGTGACCGCAGCAAAATCGAATGCGTCAGCGGCAGACTTCGGCAGGGAAATGTGCATGATGTTGCGGGAGCCGGTCCTCCTTGGCGAGGCAACGGTCCCGTCGAGAAATGGTTGGCTGCTGTGTGAAAAGCGACGACGCGATACCGAACAACGTCGCCTTAGCAGCTGCGTTGACTCGACCTCGCCCGCAGAACTGCTGTTAAGTCTGCTTCGCCTATTTTCACCGAAGCCGTACCCATTATGATGAGCATTGGACGACCTCAGAGGATCACCGGTGTCACTCGAGACGCTATCATTGCTCTCTTCGACATCCATGTCCGCGGGCTCGTGATGTTCGCTGCGTCGCCCGCTGAGTCGCCCGCTGCGATAGTCATCTCGTGGCGAAGTCGAATCCGCTCCAGGCAGCATCGCGCGCAGCGCCTTGTCAATGTACTTTTCATTTTCCTCATACTCACAAAAGTCACGGAGAAGTCGCCTCGCCTGCGCAAAGGACAGCAGGGATGTTGTCTCATCATCCACGGCACGCACGTACATTTGCCGAAGGCGCTGCAAGTTGACGATCAGCACGCGCGCCACATCATGTTTGCTGGGTACAGTGCCCTTGCCAAGGGTGGATCGGAACGCCCGGATAGCCCTAATGATGTCATCGGTTCCGATCTTGAGGTCCACCGGTGCGCGACATTGCGAATCGTAAATCGTGTTCACCACGCGCTGCATGGTGAGAAGGCCGATCTCGGCGCTTCGCTCATACGCGACGGCCTCTCCAAAGTCATGATCCTGGAGAGCGACAGCCACCGAAATTTCTGAATCGCTGTCGAACTCGTCCTCCACAAACTGGCGCGGCGAAGCGGGGATGGTGTGCGCGGAAACGGAGAAGTATTTCTCACACCACGCTCCTAATTTCGCCTCCGCTGCGTAAAGGAGCACGCCCCCGACGCTGGACTCCCGAAGCGAGCCACGCACCGGTGTGGCGCTAGTTCCCCGGCGAACGTGTCCCAAAGCGTGCATTAGGCTTGCCTCCATCTCCTCCTTCGTGCAGTACAGCGTGTCTGTCAGAACTCCAGCCTGTAGCGTCGGCTCGAAGACGCACACTTTGTTCCTTGCAGAAAACGGAAGGAAAGTAACAACGAAGGCACTGACACAGTTGCAAAAAACGTTGTACATGTTTCGCACATCCTCGGCGCTGCTGTGCTCGTCGGAGTGGGCGTGCCGCAGGACCTGCGCGACGTGCTGCAGCCTCGATACACAAATATTTTTCACGTGAAGGACGAGAAGAGGAAGTGTGCAGATCTCGATACGAACTCGGAGCGCCTCTGCAGCACGAAAGAGCAGTTCCCACATAATCACAACCTTCACCTTTTTCTGAAAGATGTCGCTCAACTCGGATCGTAGAATGCTCAGCTGAAGTTGAAGAAAGGCGTTGAAGGCCGCCATGTAGAGCCGGTCGCTCAGTGCGTCGTTGATGGTCCAATACGCCTGAGGAAAAACACGCCGAAGTTTCGTGACCAGTAAAAAGGCCGGCCGACAGTGACGATCGTAGTGGTTCGCCATCTGGGGAACGATGGTGGGAGGCGTTGCGTCACTTTCCACGACTCGCCTTTCCAGCTGGATGCACAGGCCGGCGACGTTGTGTCGAATGAGTTGGATCGCGATCGCTGCCGCAGGCGTCGTCTCCACCACGCTGCTGCTCACGGAATGGGGAGTGGAGTGGATACCACCATTTAGAGTATCCGGAGTCTGTGGACTGAGTTGGAGCCCTGGAGTCATGGCGCCCAGGGCGAACGACAGTCCTTGGTTGTGTTCTGGTGCTTCGCCAAACATGGTGCTGCAGTGCCTCGGACGCCGAGGCGCCGAGGCGCTGCCATCACCCGTCGGGCCGGCCGCAGAGGCGCCCGCAGCATTTTTTACGGATATCTGAGCACGCACAGCTGCCATGATCGGCTCCACCCGCTCCACAGCATTCCGGATGCTCTGCAGGGCACGTCGAAAAAGCTCTACGGTGATAAACCTCTGAAAAAAAGCCTCCACCTTCGCGCTATCGTTGACGTCCTGCCCCCACTGAAACATAATCCAACTGTGTCGATCGGCTGGGACGTCGAGGTAATACCGAATCTCCGCGCAGACGCGTGCGCAGTCCGGATCATTCTCAATCCAACCCTCGATGACCGGGTTGCGGAAGACGTTCGACTGCTCCAGTCGAAGGACCTCTTCGGGCTGTGTTACGACGAATCGAACCCGTTCGGACATAGCGCGTACGAGGCACACGTTCAACGTCATGATACGCCCCTCCGGATTGTATTGAGGGCCCGCCGGGAAAGATGCGGCCTTCTCCTCCGAGAGGGAGTAGACTTGTAGAACATACGTACTCACCACGTTCACGCCTCGCCCGCTGAATGCGTGCACGATAGCTGTCACACTGGCGAGGCCGATGTCTACCGCCTCGACAACATACTGCAGCAAATCCTCCGACACCTCCGCTAGGAGACGAGAACTCTCGATGAGAATGCTTACCTTCAAGGCATCTGCAACCATCTTGGCACGCCGCTGGGCCATTTCAAGCACATTTTTGTGCTTGTTGGTGTTGGTATACACATCCATGATGTGCGTGATTGCCTTCAGCCACTCCTCCCGCTTGATAAAGCTGTCCAGGCGAAACTTAATGTCGTACGGCCCTCGCGTGGAAACCACCATTACGAAATAGTGGTTCTGTTTGTCGTCGGCGAAGATCACATCGCGGATATCAGAGGAGTGGAAGACGTGGATGGGAACGTGTTCTTGGTCATTCCTATACATCTCTAGCGTGCCGTTCTCTTCGTTCACCACCCAAAACCGCTTTTTGTACCCCTTTAGGCTTTTGCGGCCACGCCGTTCCATTTGGCAACGCAGCTGGCCCATCAGCGGCGAGCTGCCATTATGGGAGATGAGCTCACTCATCGCCCTCACCGAACAGTGTAGCAGTGTGAAGTCTCTTGGCGTGCACGTCCTTTGTGTGTGTGTGTGTGTGTTTATAAAAGATAAAGGAGAGGTTCAAAACTCTGGTTGCGAAAGTGCTTTACGTTTTCCTCTTTCTTTCAAGTACATGTATGTATTTGTGTGTGTTTGTCGATATATACACACAAGTAACCTCGAGAACGAGGCAAAACATAAATCCTCCCACCTCACCTCGAGGCCGAAGCAGTCGAGTTCGATAGGAAAGCAGGAAAACTGCGGAAGCGAGAAAGGATGTGGATGCAAACGAGCAGCCCTGGGCACGTGCACCTCTTTCGTACAGGTGAGCCCACGTGCGCCGCAGCTGCTGCAGATATTCCTTCCCTCTCTCCGCTAGCGAATTATTCTGGTTTTGAGTAGGGAAGGAGAGGAGAAGAAGAAAGCGTGTTTCTCATCAGGAGAGATCCGCTGACGATAAGGAATAAACGGTTGGGCAGCGGTTTCGTCGTGAGCAACGTCGACGCTACCCACCACCAACGCAAGCGCACCCACGCATGCCAAGAAAAAGAAAGAATAAGAGTGTGTATGGGGAACACCATCAGCAGGGGGGGGGGATATACGGGCAAGAAAAGGCGGGGAAAGGTAGAGGAGGAGAGAGAGGCAGAAAATGGTTGGGCGGTAAGGGTTTTGCGGGAACGCCGAGCCATACTAACAGAAGTTCGAGGTAAAACAAAGAGAGGAGATGGCACCATCCATGTCAAATTCGGGTTGGTTCGTAGCAAACTGCATCCGAAACCATGATGGATGACTAAAACTGCACCGAAGCCTGCCAGTGCTGATTGCCGCCACTGTGCCGTAACGCACCGCAGCAAAACGAGAAGAATGAAAGCAGAGCGCATCAACGCTACTGGTTTGGAACTTCGCAAGATACGACCCTTGGAAAGGAGCTGGTATTCCACCTCACCTTACCGTATCGCATCTCCTCATCCTCTGCTGCATTCTGGTGCACGAACCTAGCACGGCACATGAAGCGCTCGTCACGGCCATTATCAAGAGGTAAGTGAATTATTTCGACATTATATATGATATCTCTCTCAGCGTTTTCTGCGGGTCGACGAAGTGAGTTTTTGATCCTCAGGCAGGAGAAAAATGCAAAAAAAAAAAAAGGACCTCCAGGTGGCAACGCATGGCAAGTATCCCCAGCTTCGCACGAGCTCCTCCTGCCCTAATAGCAGGCGCAGCCCCGCCACTCCATCACCGTCAGTAAAAAAAACTCCACGGCAGCTCCGCGCACACACGGAGACGCCCCAAAGGGCTTATCCGCAAGTCTCTCTCCCTGAGATATTCCTTATCTTATCCTTCCCTCTTCCACAATTTTTTCTTGGAGAAAGGCGGGTGCCATGGCGCTCGTACATCTACGATTTCGCTTTGAAAAGACGCGTGCGGCGCTTCACTGGCTTTTCGATGGCATCCCTCATCACCTCCAAGGATCCCCCGTGAGTGAGCTCGAACTTCGTCCATTCCGAGAGAAGGGGTGACAGCAAGAGTTCACCCCACTCGCGAGCGCGCTGCACTGCATCGAACTGCGTCGTTTGATCGGTCCAGCCGAGTGCTCGACGAAGAGAATGGCGTTCGGCCTCCACCATGGATCGCATGATTGTACGAAGAGCTCCGCTACTGTTGACGGGGGTAGGTAGCTGTCCCTTCGTCGCGTTCATGCGCTCCAGGTACCCTGCCACCGCCTCGACTGCTTCGGACCACCGAGCAGTCGCAGGAGCGAGCGAAGCTGGAAGTGCATTGGGAGGGGTAGCGGAGAGAACACCGGCCCCGCTGCCCTCACCCGATTCGAAGTACATCTTGTACCACGCCACCGCCTCATGCCGGTACGCATTCCACACATCCTGAAGCAGCGCAGCATACAAACGTTGAAGCTCTTCGTTGAGCTCGTCCAGCTTCGCTTGGGTCGTTTCCGCACTGGCCGCATTTCCCTTACTGCGGTTCCTTTGGCGCTGCAGAGCACGTCCGCGCCGCGTGTGAAGATGAATTCGGTGCGCCCACGCCTCGTCCACGTGGCTCAGAAGATCGTATCGCTGTGCAAAGGAGGCGACTCGCTCAGCCTCCCCGTTGAAGGTTCTTATACAAGCAGCATAAAGCGCATCAGCGCGTTGCACCTCCTGCTGCTGCTCCTCCAACTTCGCACATCGGATCCACCAATGAACGTCGAACGGGAAAGCCCTGATCGCATTTTGGAAGGTCGTGCGCATTTCGGAAACGTAAGAGGCGGCAGCCACCTGCGGTTGTGACCTTGCCATCGACGACTCCGTTCCATCGCTAGCAATGGGAGAAGTCACCATGGCAGCGTCCCGAAGCCGCTCTTCCAAACGGATCGCCTCGGCGAAAAGGCGCCCATCTTTGGTCACCTGTGACCCGGCGCGAAGCAACCGACGCGCCTGCGAAACATCGCCGAGCCGCTCCTCCATGTGGGCTGCCTCAATCCAGAGGCGTGGGCAGAAAGCGGCATCGAATGGGAACCGTTGGATTTCCTCCGCCAGGACGCGACGTGCCTCTGTAAACGCTCCGTCTGCCTCGCATCTACGCGCGTACTCCATTACGAGCACCGCACGCTGCTGGGCGCTGTGAGCGTCCTTCGTGGAGATCTGAAGCGCGCGCTGGAGAATTTGGCGCGAGGACGGCTCGGCCATAGTTAACGCCGACCCCGATGTGACCAGCGCTTTGGCTGTGTCAGGTACGGTGGTGGCTTTTTCATTGCTGCCAGAAGCGTCAGTCGAAGCGAGTTCGATGCGGGCGGTGCCCATTCGTTCTTTTTCTTGATCTCGGTACAGGGTGTACAAGGTAAGGTAGGCGTCGAGGTCAGTGGAGTTCTTTCGAAGCCGCTC
This sequence comes from Borovskyia barvae, assembly GCA_030849085.1. NCBI lineage: Eukaryota > Euglenozoa > Kinetoplastea > Trypanosomatida > Trypanosomatidae > Borovskyia > Borovskyia barvae. Next base: position 271,209 of record JASAOM010001126.1, on the reverse strand, counting down.
TTCGTACAGTTGAATGGTGCGCAGACGTGCCACTTGTTCGAAGTGGTCGCCATCTCCGTGCAGACGTTCAAAACGGCTATACAATGACAAGACCTTTTCCAAAAGAGGTGGATGTGCAGAAACCCGTTCTAGCGCTTCGTTGTAGATGTTGCGCGCCTGTGCGGTGTCACCAGCGGCCACGAGGGCATCAGCCAACGCTAAGGGCACTCGGCACTCCGACGAACCCCACAAAATCTCATCTGGTAGGGCTTGCATGGCGGTCTGGAGAACCTTCACCGCCCGCTCAACATCGCCGAAAATGTGCTGCTCGGTTGCACTGTAAAGTATCCAGCTGGCCGGTGTGTTGAAGCGCTCCACACACTGCCTCAAGACATCTCGGCAGCACGCTTGTCGTCGCTGCTGCGCCTCGTAAAGTGCCGCTAACTCGTAGGCGCACGGTGGAGCTGCATCGCCAGCCAGCCACTGATGAAACACGTCACGTACGCGCTGATCCTGCCCAACCGCTTGCTCCATCGCCAAGTACTTCACCCACAAATCCACACTGGACGGCAACGCAGTAACACCACGACTCCACACCTGGCGCGCATGTTCGATAAAGCCGTTCGACTCCTCCAACTCCGCATAATCGCGCCACAGGTTTGGATTCGCGCCATGCACCGGAACAGCGCGCTCCATGACCGCCCGCATCCTATCAAAGTCGCGCTGTTGTGCTTCCCATCGGGCATAGCGAATCCAGTTGCCGATTGCAATATAGCCACGCCGCACACTTTCTTCCAGCTCAGCACGCCGTTTTTGACGATACAAAGCAAGTTCCTCCCGGCTGTGAATCATGACGCGCGCACCGGCCCCAGATTGGTTGGGCGAATGGAACTTCTGCATGGCGACGGCATCTCGAAAAAGATTTTGCACCTTGAGCTGCTCCTCCGCCTGCCGTCCATCTCGGTAAACATCGCGACGCTGCATGGCCGCCGCCGCTGGACCGAGAAGGCGGTTGTCTTTACGAGCGCGCTTCATGATGACGACAACAGGGATACTATAGACGTGTCGGATGGGGAAAGACCGGAAGTTCGACGCAAACAAAATGGAAAATCTGAAATATGGCCGACAGGAATGGTTCGTTCACCGAGAAAGTACGAGCAAGCGAGAAAGAGAGAGAGAGAGTGAGTGACGCTCATAGATGCCAAAATCTACCGCAGTCGTCGGCAAGCAGACACAAAAAGAGGTGATGTGAGAACAGGGGAGAGAAGAGGGGGGAATCTATAGATATCTTTGGGTTTTACTTTGTTTGTTTCGTGTGTAGGTGTAAAAGCGGAGTGTGAGGCTGTTTGCCGTCGTGTATGCATGCATGGGAGGAAGTGTCCGCCACTCCCTCCACGCCTGCGACTCACCCTCGGATGTAGCTCGAAAGGCCGCACTAAACTCCGTTTACGCCGTAGCCTTTTTGGCAGTGTCAGCAGTGATATATCCTGAAGAGTAGTTTATGGTGCTTTCGCGCTTATAGAAAAAAGATAGACAAGAGTAAAGAAAGATAAAAGATAGTACGGTAGGAATAAACGCATCCGAGCTGCGGGTGACTGCACCACAGCCTCGTCCGACGCCCACCCTCCTCCTTTCGCTTTCTTACCGGTATCACACGCGCGGCGCACGCGAGAGAAGCGGTTGGAAAGAGGAGAATTCGGAAGATGGGATCCGAAAAAGAGAGAGCCTAAAAAAGAACCATAGCCACATCGTGGGGAACGCATGAAGAGGGGACAACCGATTGTGACAGCCTCTCCTTTCATCCTCCTTCCCCGGGTGATGAAGGAGGGTTGTGGAAGGTCAAGAGGCATCAGGAAAAAAGCATCCCCCATCACATTGTTGAACTCTAAGCTTCTCGACTCACCATTATCTTTCGTTCATCTGCACGGCAGTAGAAAAAAATCTTTTGGGGTTGTTGAAAGCTCCTCCCGCCGCACTCGAAGAAAGAGGTTTACCCCCACGATATCTCACAGAAAAAAAAAGTTAACGGTGATGTGGATCACCCTCGCTCCTACATTCACCTGAACCCGATCTAGCCAACTCGCGTGTGGTCAGCCTCGTTCAAAGAAAAGGAAGAGAGGGGATAAAACACCATTCGAACCACATGTGAAGTCAGCGCTCTTTTTTTTTTCGGCGCGACGAAAGCGACTCCGCCAGACACATACAAACACACACACACGCACACAGAGAGAGAAGCTCGATGCGAAGCTCCTCGGGCCAACAAAAAAAGACAACACACCTTTCACGCAGGACAGCACGGACGAAACCTACTACAGGGCGGCCAAACCAGTTCAGTAGCAAAAAAAGAAACAAGAAAAGTATACCCACCACCTCCACCACCCCTTCCTTTCAAACGAAAACTCTATGGAAAAGGCGCGGAACAGCACCCCCACCCCCACCCCCCTTTTTACAAAGCCCCCCTCCTCCTCCTCCTCCTCCCCCCCACTCCATTAGCTGAATTAGTGAGGAGCAAAAAACTCTTTGAAAGTGTCAGCAAAAACGGTGTTCGTCATATTTGAAAAAAATATCTTGCGCAACACAAAACGTTCGCCTACTCCCTTACGGAAGTCGGAAGAGGAACGCGGACAAATGAGGTGGAATGGGGGCGGGGTGTAAACAAATGCCCTCTGGTGTTGGAAGAGAAATCGTGGCGTATCGCATGCTGAATCCCCTCATCCATTCCCAATTTGCGCGGAGGTATTACACTTTCCTGGTCGTCTGATAGGACGGCCGACACCGCAACCTCGTCAGCTTAGGTTCTGCAAGAGGTGGAGGAAGCGGTTCACTGTTTCCTCGGCATAGTCCACACGCTTCAACGAAAGCGCGTAGGCAGGTGTGGCCAGCAGCTCTTTCACACACACCATCATCGGATCGAGTGTGCCAGCCGTGAAGGCAGAGAAGGTCTGACGCGCAGCAGAGGAAGATGTCCGCACCACCTGTCTTCGCGCCCCGCGGCACCCTGCGTCTAGCGCGGCCTCCGCAACGCTCCCAACACCAGCCGCAGCTTCCATTTTTGTGGTGGGCGTCGTCGCCATGCCACCGTCTGCCGGCGTGGGTGCATCGCTGTGATCCGATTTCTGTAAGACCTCCATGGCGATCTGGGCTGCACCACACCATGCACGCCAGACATTACGCCGAGCCGCTTCAAGGGGACTCAAGGAAGACAAGGTGGTGTTGTGGGACTTCACCGGCACCCCCGCGGCGTTACTATCAAGAGACGAGTGCGAAGAGCTGTTCACGTCTTCCTCCGCGGCGCCGTCTCTACTCTCAGACGCCTGACGCTCCTCCGCCTCCACCCGCTTGCGGAGCAGGAGAGCGACGTGAAATAGCGTCGTCATGGCGGTGTAGGCGTCTGCCGTCCGATGGGCATCGAGAAGGGCGGCAGGAACTCGCTCGTAGGCGTGCACGAGGGCAACCTTGACCGTTTGCACGAAGGCGTAAAATTGATTTTCGAGATTGGACAGCTCCACGCAGTAGGCGATGAGCTCCGTCCAGGCGGCCATTCGATCTGCGTGGGCTGCGTCCGACACAGCCATGATGCCCCCTTCCTGCGGAAGAGACGTACGCAAGAGGTCAACGGCCCATTCTACGAGTACATCGCATGGGTCAAACGCCGAAGAAAGACGGGCGAAGCGGAACGCCAGTGGCCATAGGCGAGCCTGCATGAGTGCCGTGACCAGTTTGCGAACCGCCGCCTGATAGGCCTCCTCGGGTGCTCCCTCCACCCACAGGTCCGTACAGTCTAGGGCGTAGCCGCGGCGCCACAACTGCCGCTCACAGTGAGCTTGATAAAGTCTGCGCCGCAGCCATGGGATGTCCGCTCGCGTAAGCCAGCGTGGACGAGCCACCGCATCGCTTCCGGTAGATAAGAAGGGATCTGCCGGAGCTGAAGACGCCGAGGTCGAGGGCTGCCACGAATACCCTAGGGAAAGGGGCGACCCCACTATGAGCGCACTTGTGAGCGGCAGCCTCTTCGAGGAAAAGCTGGAGGCCACCTCTGCTTTGTTGGCAGTGGATCCTAAGACAGGCGCAGACGGAGCAATCATCTCTGCCGCGTGTAAGGCCAGTCCAGCTAGCTCACCCACCGAAATTCCCGCCGAGGCACTGCGACGCAACGGAGAGCAGCAAATCAGTGTGGCGAGGCTGGACATGAGACGGGCACACTGGGCGTAGCTATGCCGGTCCACCAGATACCGATGGAGGCCCATGATGGTCCGGTATCGAAGCGCCTCGGTGGCGACGGAGGCGCTCTTCGTGGGCAGGCGTGCGATGTAGTTATACCACCGTAGGATTAGCAGTTCCTCCAGCTGCGCTGCACCGATCGTGGTGGTGCGCAGCAGTGCGTTCATGAGTGACTGTGACGAAGACGCCGTCTCCACCACCTGACTGAGTATCGCCTGCAGAACCTCCGCATAGACAGAGCCCATGTCGTTTTTTGAAATGATATCGAGTGCAGTCTGAAGGTCATGAAAGCAACAAGCTATGTCGCCTTCGGAGACCCGCGCGCGTGCGCCAGCCAGAAGCACCTCCACTTGCAGATCCTCCATAGCGCGCCGCAGCAACGGGAATGAGGCTGCAGAGGACGGCGTGGCGCAGCTCAGCCGTTCCAACGACTCCATACATGTTCCCAGTGTGGCGTAAAAGAAATTACGGATAACACCGTCACCCAGACATGACTGCGACGTGGCATTTGGAACACCGCGGCGGAGGACACCGATCGCGTAGAGAGACGGGGCCATGCACGGATCTGCCGCAATCCAGGCGGCCAGCTCCTCCAGCGGCACTCGCAGGAAGGAAGACCCGGGACTCGATACGTCCGTGAGCAGAAGACCCTCCATGACAAGCAGAGAAGCGACGTTGGCAGGGCTTTCTTGAGAAAGCGCCTGGCTCACACGCCTACAAAGCGCCAACACCCGCTCCGGTTGTGTAGCGGCGGCAGACGTCTCCATCATCAAAAGCAGCTCGTAGTGCAGAAGAAGAGGAAACCGATGTGTGAGGTGCTTGACCCAGACGGCGCATGCTTGCGTTGCAGCGGGTGTTCCACAGCGGCGCAGCCGATTGGCTACTCGCACCATCGCCAAGGTGCCCACCTCCGATAGCTTAGAGTCCACCGCTGTCGGTGGCACAGCGGGCAGAAGCGCCGCTACGATTGCAGCACTCGATAGCCCTGTTAAACTGCGAGCATCACCCATGAGCTGGACGAGATCTGCACCAGCTACGGGAATTGCGTGGTGCGCCGCCACCAGCATCTCCAAGGCCCCGATGAGCTGCTGGGATATGCATTCCGCAGTGGTCGTCGTGGTGAGGACAGGGGTGTCCGCAGCACCCCACTCAGACGATATGTGCGGCGTGAAAGCGACGGAGCAGGTGCTCTGCCAACCCAAATACGTTGTCGTTAGAAATATGATACGCGACATTATATCACCGATCGTGGCGTGCGTAACGTAGAGACGGTTGTAATGGTAAAAAGCGTTATGAGATTCGCTGACTGAGGCTGAAGAAGGAGAAAGGGCTAATCTAATGGCAGCACACACGGAAGCATGCGTCATTGGATCGTGGCGCTGCAGCGCCGCCGTGTAGCCGCTGAGATGCACCTCACTCAAAAAGCGCGGCAGGGAGGAGAGTTGCTTAATGGGCGTAGTGGCGAGCAGAACGTCCTGCAGCAGGTCTGCCATGAGACGTGATCCGTGCGAGCACGCCTGCACCACGTTGATCCCCTCCCAGTACAACGCGAATGGATCGGCGGAAGTTCTAGTGGGAGTCACCGATGCTTCCGGTCGCACCAACGGACTCTCCATCAGTGGCACATAGTGAACGCGGTGCAGAATCCGAAGTGCACCGCCCGTGTGCGGCATCACCGCTCCGTTGCCCCCCCTCTCCTCCTCCTCCTCCAGGCTGCAGCCTGACGCGTGAACATCCTCGTCGTCCACTCCGACCACAACCCCCTCGTTCACCTCCCTCACCACATCGCCTGCAGCTTCTTCAAATGTGTAGAGGCGGCACGACGTCGGACCGCGCTCCACCATAAGCGTGGTGGTACCGCACGCCATGACGGACTGCAAGCGAGTACCCTGGCACAAGTATCCACGGGTACTCCCCATGCGCACCACATCACCTAAACCTGCACCGACCGCCGCATCCATGACTTGCACCACTGTGACCACGCCGTCCGCATACAGTTGTTCCCCACGCAAGGTGAGGGTGCCGAGGGTGCGAGTGCACAGAAGGTGCCCGTCCTCCTCTATGCCCGTGTCGCTTACGAGCACCAGCCGGCGACCGTCCCCAGTCACCGTGCAGGCGAGTGGGAAGCTAGACAGCGTAGGAGCCGCCAAACTCAGCGTACAGTGCTGCGCTAGCACTTCAGCATCGCGGATGAGCTCGCCAGCCATCCTCGATGACGCGGATGTCATAGTTGGCGGAAGAGACGTCCAAAAGCACGAGCGTCCTTCTCCGCCAGAGAAGCAGGTCACGACTTGCAGCACGTTCGTGCTGTGGCTGCGTGTGGCCCACTGCATGACCGGCCCCGTCGGCACGGCGAGCAGCCCTTGGCCACGCGCCCCTGCTGAAGAACTCAGCTCCCCTCCCAAGAATGTAGCACTGTCGCCGTTGGAACGGAGGAGCGCATGTGGTAGCATTCCGATCGGATACTCCGGCGTCAATTTCAGGTCACCATTCGCGACGTCGTACACCTCGACTTGACCGTTCCATCGTGTCAGCGCCACGAAGGCCGTGTGTTGCACGGCGCTCACAGCGACGTAGAGGCGCTTCTTAATGGCTGCGGGTAGTCCAGAACTGGCAAAAACGCCGAGTGGTACCGCTCCGTCGCCGGCTGAAGTACCGCAGCCACTTCCTGCGCCGTCGCCGGCACTCTGGCGGCTCCCGCCGAGCAGACGGCCCATCCATGTAGAGCCGCGCAACGCTGCGGTAGTGCTCTCGGAGATCTCACCCTCTGCCGGCGATGGTGACCCAAGCATCCTTTCCAGGTCCGCGGCCACGGTGCGGGTGTCGATGAGTCGAATCTCTTCGTTTCCGTCACAGAAGGATCGGAAAAAATTGCGACGATGCTCATCGCGAAACTTTATGACGTCTGACGCGCCATCAGACCGCAATTCCACCCGCCAAGTCCGCGAGCCGTCCGTTAGCACCACGATGGAGATAGTGCGAGGGGATGCGTCCTCAGGCAGCAGAGCCACAACAGCCCCACAGCTCCCATATTGGGAAGCGTTCTCGAAGGCAGAAAACGGATTACGAGAAAGGGGTGCGCACTGAATCACGTGTTCATCTGGCACGAGAAGCAAGTTACTGTGACCTGAATTATCAGCATCGCGCTGCGCTGTCACCTGCACGTATCCAGGGCAGAGAACTTTCTCGTCAGCCTCACCAGCGAAGCCTCGCTGTACCCACACCACGGATACACTATTATCGCCCATGTAGTTGCGCGTGACGCCACACGTCACGAGCTCGTTCGCCGCTGCAAAGGGAAACTCCACTGTCAAAAGTCGCGTTTGACAGCTACGAGAAGCCGTAGAGCTTTCCGTGTCGTTGACAACCAGCAGTTGAACAGCGTTGGCATCAGCGTCAAGCCACCAGAGCAGATTTGCCTGCAGAGATGGTAGCACAACCTCGCCTCGACAGCCAAAAAGGCAGTCGTGTGCGGGAAGGAGGTTTCCACCATCATGAAGTCGCGCGGTAGTCTCACGAGGTGAAAGAGTCGCTGCGGGAAACGCCGTCGATGTGCCCGAAGTTTTGGTCTGCGGACGCGTACAAACCCGAAAGGCGGTGTTCACCACCGACTCATCAAAAATTAGATTCCCCAACATGTTGGGTGCAATGCAGCCGTTTTCTCTCCCTCCCTTCGTTTCTTCCTCCTCGCTGCGTCTCGTGATCTTTTTGTATGTTTGCGTGGGTGTATGGGTGGAGCGCAGCACACTCCCTTTCCTTTACACACTTGCAGCGACCAGACTTCGGTACGTAGCACGATTTTTCCGTATCACAAAAGAAAGGGAAAAGACACGTACCACTACAGGAGCTGAACACTGTTGAGGCGAGGAGAAGGTGCCACTAGCTTCCGCCGACCGCTGTAGCTCTTACCCCACTAGCGGAAGCGGTGCCTCACCTTGAACTTCGGAGGAACTCGTGTTTTTGTTCTGCAGAATGTAAAAAACGGATAACCCGTACTTGGCCGCTCTCTCAATGTGCTTCAACTATGTGCAATCACGTCGTCCTTTTTTCCTTTTTTCCTCGCTGAGTTATGAAGAAAATCTCTCAGCACGACGTTCGTGAGGATATCGAGTGAGTTTTGAGAGAGAGAGAGAAGATGACGCCGCCGTCCTCTCAATGGTATGCTGCGGGGTGGAATTCAAGGAGATATCCCTCACGAGGAAAGAGAAATCAAAAGAGGAGCCCCGAGCGGCGTACCAAACTCTGCGCAACTCTCGAAGAGCGGAAGAATAAAAGAGGGAGCGAAAATGGAGGGAGGGAAGGGGATCTCAAGCCGTCACCCTCCTGACAGTACCTATCCATGTGTATGTATGCGGCGCACAGTGATCGACACATAGTATGTGTGTGGGAGAGGGGGGGGAAGGAAGGTGTTCAAATTCGTGTTTGCCAAACCAAGAAAAAAAGGAGATCAAGAGAAGAGAAAAGATTTCGAAGGAAGCAAAGGATAGGGCGAGAGCATCGCGTACCGGAGAGCGAGGGCAGCCTTCAAATACAAAGAGTTTCACGATAAGCGGCGGTGGTGCATGGGCAGGACGCTGGTGAGCGTGTGAGGGCTGCGACAAAAATTGAATTGCAAAAAGGGGGAGAAGTCAGAGGGTGCATCCACAAGGGGGGGAGGGGGGAACACAGACGCATCACACGAGTGCATCCCATTTCAGGCCGTAAAAAATGAGCTAGCCCTCGAATCACCACCACTCAACGCCAGTACCGGCGGTACGTCCATCGGGGAATGAGAATGAGCACGAGGGAAATGCAATGGTGCGACCACAAGGGCTCACCCGTTTTCTCACGCCACCTTTTCCGCATCCGTTGCCCCAGTCTGACCCCATGCAGTGGCATCACGGCCACCCCTCTGCAAGAGAGACCAACAGGAGGAGAGTTCTTGTGTGCGCCACACAGGCATATCTTTTCAGCAGCACGATGGTGTTGCTGTCATTTTGTTTTTGGCGCGTTTCGCATCGTCGTTTCATTTGAACATGAGTACCTCCGGAGAGAAAAAGAAAAAAGGGGGGAGGACAACGGGGACAAGAGAATTCAAAAAAAAAGAGTCCACTGTACATCGTGGCGGCGATCGCAAGCCATAAGAGAGGCGATTGCTATTTGTCCCCACCTTCCTCCCCCCCCCCCGGCCCTTATCGTCCATGCCAACGGACAACATGACGTCTCGGCAACTTTGCCCGTCGGGAAGAGCCCCCAACTCACGCTGCAAAGGAAAGACAAGCCTTCTCAAGGGCAGCAGAGAGCAACGAAGAACAAGAGAGAAGGGGGATTCGGAGACGTAAGGGGTAAGAAACGCGGAGCGGGGGACAGAAGGAAGATATCAAACGAGGAGGGGCTGCTCACCGCAGTGTCCTTCTTCACACCACTCAGAATGAGTCAGGAAGGCGTAGAGGAGGGCGGCGGGAGGGGGGGGAGGACAAATGAAGCGACAGATTCGGGACAAATATAAACTCACAAGGCCAGGCAGGACGCAAGGAGGCAATGGGGTAAGAGCGTACCCGTCCGATAGTTCAGACCATGGATGAAGGAACCAACATTAACAATGCAGTGCGTACTAAGGGGTCGGCATTAGAGCTCTTCAGGAACATTTTCTGAACGGGAAGTACTGCCTTGTTGTCGTTGTTCAGATCGGAGCTCGTCCCCGTGACGACGCTGCACGACAGTACCAAACGTGCCAGAGTGCGCGCACTCCACCAATACCGCCGTGCCGCTGCTGTCCGTCTTCATGTTGCACGCGTGCCGCAGCAGAAGGGTTCCCGTTTTATTTCGTACAATATTCTGTTGGGATTCCATCGACCGGCGTATGTTGATGTAGCGCTGCAGCAGCACGTCGAGCTCCTGCTTCCGATACCGCTCTAGGTAAAGACGGCGGCTCTCCATCTTCAGGCGAAGCGCGCAGAGCTCCTGATAATGCCGGTGCTGCAGCGCATATTCACGTCGCTGAAAGAGACCGATGCGTGCGTTTTCGAAATTATCGATGTCGTTCAGTTCGATGGCATCCGCCTGGACTTTCTGCGCCTGCGCGCCGACGTAGTCCCGCTGGCGAGCCAACGTTTGCTGCCGCAGACGTGACTCCAGCAGTGAGCGACTATACCGGATGAGACGCGGCTGAAAGTCACGCATCTCTTCTTGAAACCGTTTCAGCTCCTCGTTCTGCCGCTCCCGTAACACGATTTCAGCCTCCACCTGCTCCTCTTCAAAGGCGTCGATGCGGGCATTCCAGGAATGATGAAACTCACGGAACTCCTCCCGGTGCGCCTCCTCCAGCATGCGTCGCTCTTCCATCTGCCGCTCTGTGATGCCCCGGACGTGGCGGCTCTCCTCCTCTAGCCGCAGATTTCGCAGTACCTGTTGGACAAGGTAGGCTTCTCTGTACATGGCGCGAGCCTGACAAGCCGTTCTATAGCCCTGTAGCACCTCAACATACTCACCCATGTGCTGCTCCATTGTGTTGTCCCTCGTGGCGATCGTCTCCAACGCTACGCGTGCACGCCGCTCCATTTCATCAAAATCGTCATCGCGTGGGCGATCAAGTGGGGCCACATCGCCATAGGCGTCGAAGTTTGGCTCACCACCGGAGTAGTCTTCGGCATTCCCGATCTCCCCCTCCGCCAGCCGAGCATCCCCATCTTGCCTTGACGGAGAGCTGCCAGTAGTGGGTAGCAGGGATGTAGAGTGGTGAGCATCGCTAGCGCTTTGCGAATCCTGCTGTGGCACCGCTACAGTTCCTGGCAAAGGAAGTCGCTGACCAGCACGCTTGTAAGGTTCCAGGACATTCATCGGATGTGGTGTCGATTCACGCGATACAGAAACTGAAGGCGTGGGAGTCTCCTCCGTGTTGTTGGTTAAGATCGACGTCATTCTTGAGCCGCTCAAAACTGACACACGCGAACCTAATCAGACCTGCGTCTTCCTCGAGAGGAAGAAACGAAGCGAAAAAGGGGGGGTGAATGAACGAAGGTCCGCCGAGCCGCACGGGTGTACGGAGAGGGGAGTGATAGAAAAGACAATGAAAGAAGGATTTAAAAGGAGCAATGTCTACGTACGAATGGAGTGAGGCTGTGAAGCAGTGAAGCGCGCGGAGGTGGAGATAGACGGGGAGCCCAGAATGAGCAAAGTACGTGAAACGAAGGAGACCACGTTTTCCTTGGTTTCACCTTATCCGCCACAGAATGGGATAGGCGTGTTGTGTGGAGTATGCTTGAGTCCATGTTGTCGTTATGATGGTTGCGTGTGCGCGTGTGTGTGTTTGTGTGACACAAACCGTAGATTGTAAGTTTCCCCGATTTTTAAAAAAAGAGGGGGACAGATAGAAAAAAGAGATGCGACACAGTCGTAGCGCCAGGAGACCGTCCACCACCACCGCCGCCACCCGAAACATACAAGCGGCGGGTGGTATTCGGGAACATCAAAGGCGCCGATAAAGAGGGAGAGCCGAGAAGAGAAAAATAAAAGGAGGAGGAGAAAGTGAAAGTCGGAGAAAATGTGAGTAGAGCCTAAATACACTTTCTTTGGCTTTTCCAGGATGGGGGGGGCGGATGGCTCGTTGTGATGTTCAGCGGAGATAAAGAAGAGAAAGAGAGAGAGACGGGAAGCCCCTCCTGCAGCACCCTCTCCCGTGGGAGGAAGGGGGCGGGGGGGCTAAAGAGCGCAACGAAAAGGGAAATGGAGAGAGGATTCGAATTTCCGAGCGACAGCCCGCCGCTCTTTCCTCACCCAGCCAACCCACTCTCTCTCTCCAAACTGAACAAAAAACGAAAGCACCCTCCCTTCGCATGCTTGGCTGTGTGCACAAAGAGGCGCCCTCACACCACAACAACATTGCTCATAGTCGTCATCGTCTCAGCGATACTTATTTTTTTTTGGAGGTGAAGAGACGAATGGGTAAGGTGTTTAGCAATTCTTTTTTTTGACGTCCCTGCTGCAGAAAGCAGCGTCCTCACGCGGACCTCCTCGATTTCCGTGAGAGGAAACGGGAGAAGAAAGAAAGAGAAAGCAGGGAAGAGTACACGCACATAAAGGCGTACACACACATCTGTATGTATATATATATATATATATATATATATACCTTTTAAATTACATAGGTGCACATACATTTTAAAAATGTATAGGTGTTGCACGAAAACTCCTGCTTCAATAATTAGGTAGAGAGAGAGAGAGAGAAAGAGAGCGAGGGAAAATAGAAAAGGAGAGAGAGCGCGTGAGGATGAGAAAGTCACCACGAAACGGTAAACAAACTCACCACTGTCCAACCAAAGGATCATCATCAGCACCGAAGCGCGGAGAGCCACAAAAATTTGCACTCCTTCGAGGTGCCATAGGTCGGCTTGCTCCTCTATCTCCTTAACACTTCACCGTAGTGATGAAAAAGGGGGGCAGGGAAAGAGCTGAACGTCTCTTTATTTGAGGGTGTAGTTGCCATTGCTATGGAAAGGGACGGTGAATGAAGAGGAGAAGATGTGTGCTAATTAGCACAAAAATGGAATGCAAATCTTTGAATTCTCACGGTTCCCCTTCTCCACCACCGCCCCTCTTCATGGGCAGACAGGAGGCGTACAACAAGACAGCGAAATGAGATAGAAACAACGGTGAAAGGCCGGGTACGCAAGCACACGCAGATCAAAGAGAACAACGAATGTGACGCGTGAGAAAAAAAAACCTTCATCGGCAGAAGGCACAAATTCATGAACACTTTGCCTTCACCGCTACCGTCGAAAAAAAAAAGCAAAGGAAAGGAAGGCGACGAGCAGAACGCAGACACCGTTACTGACATATCAACAACAGAAGGTTTTGCTCCATCACGTTCCCTGGATATCAGAGCGTGGCTGCCTCTAGAGATCATCTTTATCGTGTGTGGGTGTGGGTGAGTGTGGGTGTATAGATGCCCTTCCCTTGCGTCGAGTCCTTGTGAGACAGCCACTTGTGTCTTCGTCCATCTTATTTCTCCCTCCATCGTCACGGATGTCCGCTTCAATTTGGCCCTTCTCCCCTTCCTCTGCTTCGCAACGAAAGTGTTGCACCCTTTTTTTCTTGTCCAGAATACGCGTCCTCAATACGTTTTCGACAGCGAGATAGCTCAAACGACTCAGGCGATCGCGTGCTGGATCGATGACCTTCTACCCGTGTAACCGCCGCACGAAGGTGATGTATCACCTTTCGAAGACGAGAAGAGCAACACAGTACCCAATAAGAGAGCCAAGGAGAGAGTACACATGGGGCGACTGGTGAAAAAATGGGAGAAGCAAGAAAAATAAAGAAGAGAGAAGTCATTCACGAGCCACAGACGAAAAAAGCAAGATCTTTGAAGGCAGAACGGCGGGCATCACATCGAAACCCAAAAAAAATGTAGAGCATCGGGAGAACGGGTAGGAAAGAGAGATGTGTGACACCGACATCAGAAAAGAAAAGGCTTACATCAACACAAATGCAGAATGTGCACCTTCACTCGTGCGAAATTTTTATATTGTTGCATCTTATCATCAGGCCATCACAGAGAGATGTCTATACCCATTTGGGGAGGAGGGGAGGAGAGAGGGAGGAATCAGGAAAGGAGAGGGAGTCCATTCCGTGCGTGTACGAGCGCACGGTCAGTCCTCGACTCCCTTTGCTATGGGACTCAGGATTCGAGTAAAACGCAGCGAGGAGTACTTCCTTTATCTTCCTGTCGCGTGCGATAGATGTGTGCCTATTCCCTTTCTGCGTCTTTCGTTGAGGCGAACGACGCACCGTCTTTTCTTCCCCTCCTTTCCCTTTCCTCCCACGATGCCGGTGCTTTTCCAATACAAAAATGTGCACCCTCTTTCTCCTCCTCCTTCCCCCAGCCCTCCTCGCCCTGCGCGAACATCGCTTTCTCTGTTAACACTTTCACACGCATTACTGATGAGCCTGTCAACAAAAATGGATTCCTGCGTGTTTCTAACCAATGGCATGGCACCTGGAGTATACGTTTCATCGATAACGACAGAGCGGTGATGGGAAGAGGACGGAGAGGGGGAGGGGAGGGGGACTTACACACGTGCATGCTCGTACGGCAAACAAAAAAAGACTTCGCATCCCTTACTTTCTTACAAGCATCACCTAGCCACACACACACACACACCTTCTCAACACCGCCGCTATCACCACCATCGTCCCCTTCGTGGTTGCCTTCCGCCAACGGGATTCGGTTTCTCCATGCGAATGATACGTGTACATCTTTGGGTGTGTTTGTAGGGGTCTTTTACCCCCCATCAGCCGTCACCGAGTTCCACATCCGGCATAGCGATCAGTACTCGGAGCACAGAAAAGATAGAGAAGAACCCGTATTCGCAGAAGGGAGAGGCAGCAAAACAAATATATATATATATATATATAGTCAAAAAAAAGTGATGCAGCATCACTTCCAGCGCCTCGATTGCAAAAAGAAAAACAGAGGGGGGAAGGTGCCAAGCTTCTCATCCATCCCCACCCAACCACCTCTCCTCTACTTAACCTTGTTGCTTTTCTGTATTTATAATTTCTCCTTTTGTCTTCCGGGGTGGAGAAAGGGGATTTTACAAAAGGAGGAGACCTTGTGTACGTGTGTGAACACCGGCACACGTACACACGCGAGCATGCAGACCACGGGCGTCAGAGGCCACCTTTTACATACACGATACACCGTCGGAAAAAGGTAAGAGGCAAACTTGAGCACTTGGGATGAAGTTGGGAGGGGGGGCGGTAGAGGAGAAGGAAGGGAAAAATATCTCCGTCTTACAACAGGGAGAAAATGAAAACGAAAACAAAGGAGAAATACAAAAGGGACGCCATGAAGCTCGTGCAGCACGCATGCACACCCACACATCTACCGCACCGCTGAGAAAGGAAAGTGAACGTCGAAAAAAAAAGAGCAAAAAGTAGAGTGGAGCCAAGGAAGGAGGGAGGGGGTGAACGATAATTCAAGTGAAGCAAAAACGAATGAAAATGTTGGACGAAAATGAGATTATAGAGAGAGAGAGCCAGCCAAAAGCTTCACGACCGCATCAAGCATTGAAAGTAGCGAGCCCACACAGCTGCGCTCTGACACATGAAATAGACGAAGGAAAAAAGAGAGAGGGGAGGCAAAAGATGCGGCACTTCCATGCGGCAGAAGGTGATCGCAAGCGAGAGAGGTAGAAAAAAGAATAGAGGGGAAAGAATCACGTACACACCTGATCGAACGTGAGATATATATATATATATATGTATAGAGAGAGAAAGAGAGATTTATAGATGCGTGTGTCTGTGTCTGCGTGTGTTACGGGTGAGGTAGAGAAAAAAAGAAAAAACAAAAAACGTACCGCGGCGGATCCCAGTCTTCAGCTCCGACAACAAAAAGGCAAAAGGGGGAAAATAAAAAAAAGGCGGCCCAAGAGACTTTTATGGAAAAGACTGACGGGGAAGAGGAGCGAAAAAGAGTGGGAAACTGCCCCTGCGTAACGCACAACACCGGCACACACAGAAAAAAGTAGAGAGAAGACCACGAAGAAATTAAATGAAGGTCCACAGTAGGGGAGGAAAATCTCAGATGAACAGAAAAGAGGGAGTAATTCGAGGTGGTAAAGAGATGAAGGTAGAGGGGAGGGATAGGAAGAGGAAGAGGAAAGGATGCGAGTGCAGAAAAGAGTTTCGTCTGTGTCCATCACACTCAAATCATTTTCCACTTGTTTTTCGCCTGTGCTTTAGTGTTTTTGCTTATGTGTAAGAGTGTTCGTAGGGGAGGGGAGTTGATGAACGCGTCCTTCTTTTTTCCCCTAAAAATTTTGTCGCCTCTCGGGAGCTTCAAGCAAAAAAAAACGTTCGAAGCTCCTCAAGGCCCCAGCACAGGATTTGAGTGGCGCCACTGTGTATGTATGGGTGTGTTCGTAAGGGAGAGGAGGGGGAGGAGGGGCTTACAGCTTGGAGTCCCCGTTACACCCCCTCCGCTCTTTCAAAGGCTCTCCTGTCGCAAGAGCAACAGAGGAGGGAGTAAAAAGGGGGGGAAGGGGTCGCGTTCCAACACAACAAGACTCATAAGGAAGTACGTCACCATGGCCATCAACTTGCAGTATGTCCTCGTCACCACCACAACCCCACCCCTCTCCGCCCCTCCCTCTCAGATGCGCTAATGAATGTAAAAAAGGTAAAATATGATGGAGGGGAAACGAGGGAGTGGTTGAAGAAAAGAGAGAAAATGGCACACCAGAACAACGTAAACCATCTGGGAGCAGTAAAACACTGGGAAAAGGAGGCAGATGCTTCAACGTAAGAGCGGTTTAAACAACCTCCTGTAACAATGCAGTGAAGGACAGGGCAACGGAGAGAAACGGAAGGCGGAAAGGGAAGGGAGAATCGATAGCAAAGGGACTCTGAAGCGAACACGCAAAAAAAAAAAACATGCAGCTCGAAACATGGACACCAACGCGAATTGAAAGGGAGGAAGAACAGCAAGGGCAAAAACAAAAAGGAGCGTGGAGAGTGGGCGAGGAAGGGAATGCTAAACCAAACGCGAGTGAAGGACACCGAACGCTACCAAGAGATGAATTGTGATTAAAGGTCGTTCGTATCGCAAACCGGATCGTAGAGTCGCATAAAACTTATCTTGCGTTGCTTCCCACACGTGAGAAAGCGCCGAAAGCGCTGTTTTCGAGGACGTGAAGAAGAGAAGAAACCATCTAGTGCAGTTTTCGTATCGCTTCCACCGCAGTTCCCTCTCTTCCCCCCCCCCTTTCCACCTCGTTGCTTTTCTTCCTTTCGCACGTTTTCAAAGGCACACTGGAAGATCCCTACAACGTTCGCGCTGTGGTGCATCGAAAGAAAGGAAAAGCGATAGCGCCATCTACAAAAGAAGTAATCCCTTTTGAAACAGAACGATCCAGCCAAATGGACGAGCACACATACACACACGCACACCAAATTACAGAAAAGGCGGCGCGGTTCATCGCGAAACGGATCCTATTCCCTCGTTAGATGTTTGCCACATGCACTTGTATTCAGACGTGATAGCTTTACCTGCATGTGTGCTTGTGTGACAAGGAAGGCGGGAGGTAGAAGCAATTAAAAATGGGATTGACGCAACGCATCGCCCCTCCCGCATCGGCGAATACAAAAGAGGACTCGAAAGGACGCGGAGGGTGACTCAAACATCGCTGACAGCTCGCCTCTCTCCCGAATTTAACTGTCCGGCATTGAAGAGCCGGGGCCCACGTGGCGGTCAAGCATGTCGGTCCTTTAGGCGGCTGTGCAGCGTTTTTATGTGAGAGTTTATGTGTGCGCGTGTGTGTTCGCGAATACGTTACCGCAGTCTTATCAGTTGTGCTGGTGAGCTCCCTCCGGTCACTACCGCTGCTCCACTTTCGCCACGATTGCGCTGGTCACCAACTCGGAGGGGCAGAGAAGGAACAAGAAAAAAACAAAGGAGGAGGAGGCGGTAGGAACGTGAGCGAAGAGATACAAAAAGAGAGAATCGAACGGTGCACCCAACGAAGAAAATCGGGGCGTGCATATATGTCGGTTTGAGAGGGGAAGCCTGTCAGCGTTGGTGGAGGAGAAAGAAGGAAGCAAAAGAAAAAACCGGAATGCAAAAGATCGCTGGCTGTCCCTCTCACCGCAAGTTTATCACCCCCATTACCGTCCACGAGCACTCTTCCTGTCCTCTCGTTTTTGTGACGTGCAGGCCACCACCCTTTTCCCAGAGAGGAAATGGAGATAACTCCAAATCATACGCACACACATGAAAAAAAAGCGGCTTCTCGATGAAAGTGAGCGAAGGAAAAAAGGGGGAAGAGGGGAGAGAAAAACATCCGACATGCAGCCCCCCGAAAAAAAAAATTGACCCCTGAAGAGAGAGAGACAGAGAGAGAAAGGGGGGGGATGCAAAAATGTGGTGGTGATTTCAACTATCGGCACACCGAAAGAAAATCTCATCTTGTGAGTCTTGAGCACAAAATAAAACAGCAGGAGACACACACGTCAAGAGCGCGTCTCCCATTTTGAAGGGATGAAGGGAGGGAAGTGCATTTTATGAGGCCTTGTTTTCTTTCTTTTCGGCTGTCTGGTATATATATATATATATATGCATAGGAAAGCAAACGGAATATCCCACACCTACGCTTTTTCTGCCACCAGCGCAGGAGGCCCTCGTTGTTCCTTTTTACTTACCGAGCAGAAGAAAAAAGGGTGTGGAAGAGGAGAAGAGACTCTCTTAGGGACCACTACCTTAGAGGAAGGCGAAAATCCGGAAAGGTGTGAAACAAAGGAGCAGAACAGCAAAAAAAAAGATTACAAGAGAGATTTGTGGAAGCGAATTATCTCAGAAAGCGCTAGGAGCATTCAATACAATCGAGCCCCGAAACAATGAGGTCGAGGATAGCGATAATATTATTTTGGAGGCAAAAGCTAGCGGAAATATTAAAAAGAGAGTGAACCTTCCAGAGAGGAAAATTTGTGAGAGAGAAAGCGCAGGGAGGATAATCAAAACAAAGAACAAAGAACAAAAACACACGCAAATAAAATTTTAAAACAGAGAAAAATGAGGAAGGGGAGATGCAACCCCCATCCAAAACCAGAAGAACGCGGGTAGGAGGGGAGAAAAAAGGGGGGAGGGGGGGTAAAGGATGAAGGGGGAGAGCGGCGGCAGAAAAAACGTGCTTTCAAATACAATTTCACAATGAGGCGGCGAGCAAAATTGAAATTCTCGAAGAGTCCACCGCCGTTCAGGATTCCGTCTTGGAACCTGGAGGAGACAGAGGATATATCAGCATAAATAAATGTATATGTATATATATATATATATATGTGTGTGTGTGTGTGTGTAACCGGCCTTCTTGATAGAGATCACAACACACTCACGTACACCGTAGTGAATAGCCACCAAAAACGGAGGCCAAAACGAAGGAAGAGGGAAGAGGGGAATGGGGGGGGGGGGCGAAAAAGACTTTCGCGCTGGAGGGGGGAACACTCAAAAAGAAGGGGTGCATCCTCTCTACATCTCCATATAGATATAGATACCTCTACATGAATGGAAAAGAAGCGGTTGTGAGAAATCCTTTATTTCTTTTCCTTTTTGTGTGCGTGTGAGAGAGAATTTTCTCTTTACCATGCAAGGTGGAAACAAAGAAGCTCTGGAGGAGGATCGATGAAGGTTCTCCACGGCCTGCGTAGCTGATGAACTTACCTTTGCTTTTATAGGATCTCATGTTCTCGCTTGTTTGTGAGGGCCGCATATCATCGCACCGTGCATGAGCGTGACATCTTCCACACAAAGACACGAAAAAAAGAGTGAGTCAGAAATGCACACCGAAACGGCAAGAGAGGCGCTGGAAACAGACTGGCGGCAAATCTACAGGAAGTCTTTCCTTTCTCGAAAAAGGAAAGTGGCAGATAAATACGTTATAAAATGCCCGCTCACAGCAAAACGAAGTAGGTTAACAAATACTTATTCAAGTATTCTAATACGTTAAAGCAAAAGCTACTCTCACTTGGGGAAGAGGACCAAAGGTAAAACAAACAGAAGAAGTGCGGCAGATACTGGCGGCGTCCATATCAGCAAAGGAAAAAAAGAAAGAGGCACACCAAAAAAAAAGAGGGGAGACGCTCAAAAAAACGAATTTCAGTCCTGCATCTACGATAACAAACCACGCAGGCAAACGATGTTTCACAACATCGTTTCGTCGCTTCTTACTTTCCTTCCTCACCCATCCTCACTCATCATTACTCCTTTTTCTCGAATGCTGCGGTGTTCTGTTTTTGCCTGCTGTCCATCTTTCAAAGCATCTCGGTTATCGCTAGAATGACGCAGTGTGAATCTACAATACCTTACCTTCTAGACAGACCCATCACATATTCATCTTTCATATGCGCTATGCATCACGCTTCCATTTTTTTCTGCCTTCCTCCACCTCCTCCGCTTTGACGAGGACCTGAGGAGGTGGCGAATGTCATTGATCGCGAACACTATCGTTGCCTTTTTTTTGGCTACGTGGCTTTTCCCCATCTTCGTTAGAAGCATACCACATTCCTTTACTGGCGTGTCGATAGGGAAGAAACGGACAACCTGGGCAGTCACAAACTCACGAAAAAGAAGAGGGAAGGTGAACACAAGGGTAGGCAAGAGATCCCACCACAAGACAGCAGGGAGAAGAGAAGACTTTGCGACGTACAGTCCAGCGCCAGTGAGATGCGCTCTCATTTGGGAAAACGCGAGCTTTCACATACTCCTCACTTCACGCGCAACTTATAATGCAGGGCCATACAGAAACGGGCGGGGGGGGGCACAAAAAAATGCGAAACGAAAACAACACGTTAGGTGATAAAAAAAAGGGAAAGTGACGAGGTAAACACAAAAATCCCATGAAGTGCGTCACGAAACCAGAAAGAAAGAGAAATAAAGAGGGCGGTTGTGAGCAGCGAAAAGGCTGTGAAGAAAGGAAGGGAGAACCGCATATCAATAGCCTTGCGGAAGCCGTATCAGAAACGAAGATATAGGGAGGAATAATGAGCTTGCGCGCGAGATTATCACGCGTTAGTGTAGTCGACTCATCCTCGCACGGCTGAGCAAACACTCAGTCACCATAATAATACCACTCAAAGCAACAAAGGGGGACACCCAAGTACCATTCACTCACCAACGTTTTGTGTACTCATTTTTTTTGCGTTCACCCACATAAATAATGGGAGTGCGTTGGCGTAGGCACGCTGTGTGTATGTGTGTCCATTCAGGATCGCTCGTCTTTCGTGCAGCAGTGCGACGAAGGCAGCGGGATAGCGGGAGAGAAAAAAGGGTGGAGGGACAAGGAAAAGAATGCGCGACAAGAAATAAATAAAAGAACGCAGCAAACGCTGGGGAGGAAAGGGAAAGATTGTAGGGAGTCCGGGGAACAACAGTGGAAAAGGAGGGGGAAAGTCAGGGAACTCCTTCGATACCGAAGTGAAGTGATCAGGCCCACAACGTCTGTAGAAAGAAAACGAGTGAAAACAAGAGAGGAGCAAATCAAGTTGAATAAAGTTAAATGACAGAAGAAGCGAAAGGTGGATGAAAGGAGACGGGAAATTTTTTAAAAAAATCAAGAAAGCGATCGACACGACTTTACCGGAAATCACTCACCAAAAGGGAACCCCTAAGAGAAAAAAAGTGTGAGAACGGGGAGGGGGGGGTACTGATAAAATCAACCGAACACGAAGACAGCTCAAGTCTCAGCACACACACACACACACCTACTCATGGGAAAGAGGGGGAAGAGAAGCATGCAGAGAGGTGAAATGAGGAGGAAGGGGGAGTAGAAGGTGCAGCACAGCAAAAAAAATGGGGGAAAAGAAGCGGTGCGGAAGAGGCTTGCACTCACAGAACAAAAGAAAAATGAGAAAACGGTGTCGCCATTGTTCGACGAGGGTTATCCCGTCCATGCGATCCACCCTGCCTTATTCCTCCGCGCCTCTCTCTCTTTTATCCGAATCCTGCACCGCAAAACACCCAAGCACTCCCATTTTCTTACGCGGTGAGGGTGGCATCCACAGATGGATTCTCGCTTTTCCCGTGCTTCTAGGTAGCGTCAAAGAAACAGTGCTACGCACGGCGCGTGTAGCGTGTCTCACCCCCACTGGCAATCGAGTTTTTGATGTGGGGCGATGGTACTCCATTAAGAGAAAGGGAGGGGGTGAGTAAAATAAAAGAGGCGAGGAAGACCACGAGAGTGTGCGTTAGTGGAATACCAGAATTGTGGAGAGTCCACCCAAACAGCGTCGTTACCCTGAAACTGGCTGAAGACGTCAGCAGCTTTCATGGAATGAAATTATTGTTGAAATCCCACAAACAAAATAGAAAAAACTTACACGCACATATATATATATCCTTATGCCTCAACAAAAGTGAAAAGCAGGGGAAGAAAGCAAGAGAGGTGAAGAAACGTGTGAAACAAGGAACAGCAACGAGGTAGAAGAGAAAATGCGAAACGCAAAAAAGAAGAACAAGGGTAGGAAGGAAATTGAGAGGTGGCGGTCACAAAATGTCCCGAACGCCTCCTCGAAGAGAAAAAACGCCTCGAACAGCCAGAAAGAAAAAGGATCGGAGAACGCCGTATCAGAACGGGAGCCGCTCTGGTGCTTCTAACAATCTCCCTCCCTCTTCGGCACCTGGAGAGTGTCGTTCCCATTCACCAACTGGTCATTTTTATCGTTTATCATTGTGGGTTTCGATGAAAAACTGCTGACTTGTACCTCTTCTTCCACATGATCGTCGCCGAAACGACGCCGGAATGCCAAGGGAATAGGGCGGAGGGGGGAGGAGGGTAGAAAAGACAATTTCGGAGGAGAGAATGGATATACTCTACTACGCTTCTTTTCTCCGTCAGACGTACCGCTGCTGAGGAGTACTGCAACTTTTCGGGGAGGGAAGTACCTGCTGAACGAGTTCAGAAGCACCACGAAAAGGTAGCGAAAGGCGAGCAGGGAGACAGGAAAAGGTAGCCTACTCGCTCGTTCCTCCCTTCCACTCACAGCAATCCTACATCGGCTTACCGTATTCCCCGCATGTGGTTGGACAGAGCTGCAACGCGTGAGCTCGCTGCCACCACGCAGCTCCGAACCTTATTTACCGTGCACGCTCGCGGGTGTGTGCGTGTGTGTGTTTGTTTCCTCACAGGGCCTGCCTACGGCGACATCACCGCAGCACAGGTGGCGTGTGGCTGGAAATGACAGAACATGTAAGGCGCAACATCCACGGAAGCGTGCATCTCTGTTTGGCCATCTCGGATGCATGGGACACTCCCTGAGGCGGCAAACATGTATGAGGGAACACCAAGCGGCTGCACCAAGGATGCCAGAGAGGAGCCGATGTCGGTGCCACTGGAAGCGGCAGCAGCAGCAAGGTGTAACGGCACTTGCGTCTGCATCAGCGTCCCAGCCGCGGGATAGGTGGGCGAGCCTGCGAGAACCTTTTGGGATTGATGTAGCGGCTGTTGCCCTATGGACGTGGTGGTGATTGGGGAGCCATACAGACTAGTCAGCGCATTATGCATCGTCACATCCACCGGCAGAAACCCCGGTGCACCACCCAGGTTGACAGGATGGGGTACCTCCGTGAAGACTGGGTGGGCACACTGCATCATCGAGGCTGCATCAGTAGTGGCGGTGCACATCTCCGCAGAGGGAGCGGGGGGATATGTGGAATAGGAGTGGAACTGCTGCTGCTGCTGATGCTGTGGTGGTGGTGCAAATTGTGAGATACCGAACGGCGGGATACCCATCTTCACTTGCATCATCGGCTCCGCCGGCGCAACGCCGAACGGTACTGAGGTCGTAGAGGAGGACTGCATTCGGTGCACAACGAAAGAGCTCGACGGTGAGCATTCCATCTGTATACTGAGGGGAGAACCCGCCATCAGAACCGGTGAGCCGGCAGCAGCTGCAGTGATAAAGCACGGTATCTGCTGCGGCACGACGGTGGCCAGTGGAGAAAAGCATGCTGTGGGGGTTGCCACATACGGAGACGGTGTGGACGTGCAGCACGGCGGGGAATTCGTCAAAAAAGGGTGCCGCAGGGCCTGTGTGCAGCTCAGACGTTGCGCTTCATCGGGTTGTAGAAGATCACAAATCAGGTCGACCAGCAACTCGAATTCCTCCGAAACAGCCTCCCCGCCCCTGTCCTCACACGGAGCCGCGGTGAACACGACGTCCCCATCGGCGCTGAGGCCCGCGGCATCAGCCTTATGACGCACCCCGGCGTTCCAGGAGAAGGCCGGCGTTTTCTGCTGTTTCTGCATCTCGTGTTTCCGCAGACGCTCGAGTCCAGCGTGGCGGGACGACACGATCCATTGCCGGACATGCTTTCGGCGAGCGTTCGATGGCACATATGACACGGGTATATGGAACTGCCGCGCCAAGGAGCCCATGGTGAGGGCTGCACGAGACGGGGGGCCGACATGTTGCACTATAAGCGACAGCTGTTGCTGAGGGCTCTCGCCCGGGAAGAAGGGCTTTCCGGTAAAGAGCTCGAAGAGGACGCAGCCAACACTCCAGGCATCTATGGCAGTGGTGTACGGAAGCCCACACAACACCTCCGGGGCTCGATACCACAAGGACTGCACGTCGTAGTAGGTGTTCTCGGCGAAGCGGCGTACCGCACCGAAGTCGATGAGGCAGGTGCGGCAGTAGGGGTTTGAGGTAAAGGGGTGCGGATGCGTGTTCTGCTCGCTCTCGTAGCCCCCCTGCGGCGTGTTACGCTCCACGCGCGTATTATTGCCTTTGCCTAGTTGCGCCTCGGCTGAGGCGAAAACCCCAAGAAGGCCTTCTAAACTGTTGACGGTGCCCCGGACGGCGGCAGCACCGCCGTGGAAGATGGTGACTGCCTCTCCGCCGACATCGCCAAGAGGCTGCTGATACACAGAGTGCCCTGACGGATAGCTGTTCTGCGCAGCCCAGTTCGCATTCGAATCGCCATCAACAACCTTAGTGCCTCGAGCACCGCTGCAGGCGCCCAAGTTTTCGATGGGGTTGGAGTTCCACCACATTTGATTATGTACGTTGGCATTGTTGTGATGGTGATTGCTTTCGCTTCTTTCAAGCTCCTGCCCTGGTGCAAGTGCGGTAGGGTAATGGATCTGCCCGTTAGTCCTAATCGAAGAGGCGCTGCCGACGCCCTCGCTAGTGAGCGAGCCCAGCACCGGGGATGAATTACCGGAGCAGGTTGGTGTCTTGCAGCGCAGCATTATATTCTCCGGCTTGATGTCGCAGTGGATGTACCCACTGTTATGCAACGCGGCCAAGGCGCTGAGAACGTGTTTCGCCACCTGCCGCACCTCGTCCACACCGAGGGGGCCAAAGCCACGATGACGCAGTACCTCGAAAAGATTGCGATCCAAAAGCTCCGTCACGATGCAAATATGACCTGCGTCTTCGAAGGAGTCCAGAATGCTCAGAGAGTCACGGTTGCCCTGCAGCGAAGTCAGAGCATGAATCTCATTCATGGCTGAGCGACGGTAGGCAGCGTCACTCTGCGCCACCTTTACGGCAACATCATTGCCTGCAAGTACATCGCGGCACCGAATTACCTGGCCGTATGTTCCAGAGCCAAGTACCTTTGTTGGAACGTAGCGGCCCTGCTGAAAAGAGGCGGGTGCTCTGTATGACTTCATCATCGCAAACCAAAAAAGAAGGGAAGAGCAGAAAACAGAGAACAGCACGAAAGAGACAACGAAAACGAAAATATCCGCGAAGAAGAGAAGAAAAAGGGGGGAGATCGGGAGAAAACACCGAAAAGGCGAAGAATCCCACTTGCACGTGAAAGATCGGGGGGTGCTGATGCACAAAAAAAGGCAAAAGGGGAAAAAACAAAGACGAATCCAATAGGATGGAGAAAAGATAGAGCGAAGGGAGTCCACTAATTTTCTTATATATATATATAAAGAAAAATGAACTCCGCAAAATAAAAAAAATTAGTGACGAAAACGAATGAAGCGGGAATCAACAAAGAGAGAGACGCCTCTCGATGGAGAAAGCACTGAAAATGGGAGGGAAGTTGCAGAGCGTGTTTTCTATGTTCTTATAAGCTCGGCGCACAAGAAAGGGGGAAAAGGTGGGGGAAGAAACTGGAGGAGGAGAGCGGAAAGTGATAATTGGAGCAGAAGCTACCTGCACCGAAGCGCGAGAAGGGTTTTTAAACAAAGGAAAGGGGGGCAGACAGACGAATGGACAGACGGAGAAGGGGACAAAGGGGGGAGGAGGAGGAGAGGGAGACACGTCCTACTTCCACTACCGAACAATGTTTGAAAAGGCGGGGTGTTGTCAAATTGAAATATATGTGTATATATTTCTCTTTGGTAGCGAAGTGAATGTACGGACCCAGTGATAATAATAAAGAGTAATTCCCGAGCTAATGAAAAGGAGAGGGTGGTTTCAGTACTGTGCAGCAGCGGAGGCGCGGGAACCCTTTTTCGTCCGGAAAAGAAAAAAAGCAGCGGGAAGCTACGATGAATCTCTGCGAAGGGAAACGAAGAAGAGGGAGGCGAAGTAGATGGCAGAGGGCAATACGTAGAGAGGGGGGGGAAGATGCGAATACGGGAGCTCTCCTCTCGTCTTTCGTGTGGTGTGCACTTCCAGAGCTACTTGAAATCGGAGAGAGGGGAGAAATGGAGTAAAAGGGGAGATAGACGGAAAGGGGGGGGAGGGGCCAGTGGGAGGTGGAACGAGCACAAGAACGAGAGAGGAAGCAAACAAAGAAAGTAAGGGGGAGGTTCTCTCGTGAGGTAACAGAAAATAAGCGTTCAAAGCACCAATGCAATTTGTCTTGCCTTCTCTTTCTTATTTTGGAGGTGGTAGAAGGAGAGAGGGGGGGATGTAGCGTGGCACTCAATAAATTCACCCAAGCGTTTCCGACGTTGAGGAGAGACGGTGTAATGGGAAAAAGTAAAGCAGCAGGTCTTGTCAGTGCTTTCTGATGTGACACAGACTTCGGCCGCCGCGGGGGTTCTCGAAAATTCTCTCTTCGTATTTTACTCAGACGCGAAAAGTACAGAGAAAAAGGAGCAAAGGTCCAAAGATGTGCCCGCGGAGAGAGCGAGCAGTTGGCCCTCTTCAATACTTCAGTATTGTATTTTGGTGTGCTATTCACCGCAAGGGATAGAAATACCTCTTGACCGTAAGCTTCCTGTTTTCCTCCTCCTTCTTTATGTGTACAGTTCACGTCAACTGTCACTATCCCTTCCACTTTCGCTCAGTTCTGAAGGGGAGGGGGGGGGGGTCTTGGAGGATATGAAAAGAAGCGTTAAAGAGGAGAAGAGAGAGAGGTGGGAAGGCGCTAGGAGACAAAAACAACAGCAGTAGGTAGTAAGAGAAGATGACGGAAGCTGGTATATATATATATATATATATATGCAGAGAGAGATTTATATATAGATAAACAGATTCCTCGTCGACCTGATGGGCAGGTCTTCTTATAATGGGTGGGAAAGTAGTTATAATGAGCCAAAAAAAAAATCACTCACTAAAATAGGCTACGTTCGAATGTTGATTCAGGGGAATGATGAGTACAGAGAGAATTAAGGAGGTGAAAACCACCAGCAAGATGTAAAGGAGGGGGAGCAGAGGTGGAAAGATGTATTAGGGTGCAAAGAAGAGCGAAACAAAGAAACCTAAAAAGCTAAGACGCAAGCATATACCAAGTAATAAAAGGAAAAGAAAGACGAGGGTGTGAGAAAAAAACCGCACCCAAGAAAAAAAAGAAAGGAAAAGAGGAGGAACTTGTTTAAAGGAACGAGGAGGAAAAAAAAAGGTCCGTATTGAAAGATGAGTGGAGATTCACACGATGAAACACCAGTGTGGAAGCTTCGCCTTTTTTTTTGCTTATCCAGGCTGCCAAGGGAGAGTTTTTGCCAAAGCACACACACACACACACAGAGAGACAGACACACAAACACGAGCAGAAAAGGAAAATGAGAGCGAAGGCGGAAAGTAGCGAAAAATAAAAACAAATAAAAGGGGGAAAAGGATGCCCCTCCCGATATGGAAAAAAAAAGAGGGTAGCGAGAAAATCAAAAACAAAAGAAAATGGAAGTTCTCCAATAACAAAAAAAACAAATGCCTTGCAAAGAAACGGGAAAGGGGGAAAAGGAGGGGAAGCAGGGGAACAGAAGAAAAAAAAAAGGGGGAAGAGCAGAAAGAAAAAGAGGGAAAGGAGGGGGGACAGGTAGATATAGTGTTGAAAGGCGAGACGACAACAGGAAGAAGAGTGGGGAGAAGAGGAAAAAATGAGGAAGTACTGCCCCACAAAAAGAGCGTGGGGAGGTCAAATAGGAAACGGGGCGAAGACAAATAGCTGAAGAGGAAAACGCAGTGCGGAAGTACAGCCTGGTAAAGATAGAAATGAGCAATGTCTCTTTTTATGGTTGCTTTTATTCACGGTACTCTGGCGGCAATGGAGACAGCGGTAGAGGGGCGTTGAGAACGAAATAGGGTGAAAGAAAGCGAAAGAGGATGCGGAAAGGACGGCAAAGACGCACCAAAACAGAGAGCCGCGGAAATAAACGAGGGAAAGATCGATATATGTTGAGCACGGGGTGAACTCAAAGATGTCAGTGGTACGTATGCACGCGAACGAGCACGTAGATGGCAGTTGGAGTAGGAAAGAAGGGTCTCACTCGAAGGAAAGGGGAAAAATGAAGGACGCGCTCCGGGTTATATACTTTCTGTAACTGGGGCTGAAGTTCTACGTATCACGATAACTTGTACGCGTTGCACTTCTTTGATACGGTCTTGCGTGATTACCTTGCTCCGCAGCTATTCCGTGTGCTTATGAAGAATGTCGTGAATTCTTCTCGTCACCTGGCAACTGGTCAGGGGTACTTCCGGGTATGAAGTTCTGTGTGGTACGCAAAGAATTGTATTTAACCCGTGCACACGCACGATCACCTGCATACAAGCGGCAGTAGCAACAGAAACTACCACTGCTCCCTCTCACTTGCGCTCTTCCTCTTCCGCACAGCCTATAGAGGTATTTATGCGGCGGCTGTTCGCGCACAGGTGGATGCTCAGCTTCGCTTGAGGCCGGTGATCACTGCACAATTCTTGCTTTATACACAGATGAGAAAGATGTTTCTCACGAGAAGTGCTGCAATGCAGATGACAAGCCAGCGATATGAAATGCAGAGATTTTTGCATGCGCAAGTATAACTGTATCACAAGCAATAAAGGTCGTCCACAGGGTCCGAAAATCCCGTTGGAAAAGCCACCGCGAAGAAACAGAGTGGCAATCCGTCCCGTGAGGGCGTGGGTAAATCCTCAGGAGCAGCAGCGGAAACGGATAAGAAAAAGAGGAGAGTCGCGGAAAATAGCTGGACGCCAGAATCCTGGTAGTGCTGCAGGAAACGATTAGACGTGTGGCCTCCCTTCGCCAGTGTGTGCGTGTGTTGCTGATTGCTCGTTGGAAGCGATTTGTTCTGGGAAACGTAGCAAGGAAACTTGACGACGTTTCGTTCTGGTAAAAATGAGTTTTTCCTCGCTGACCTCTTCTACTTTGTGAGTCTTTGCGCTGTGTTTACCCCGTACGTTTGCTTATCTTCTTGCCTCACGTACGAGAAAATATTCTTTTGAGGTTGGGAAATAAAAGCGAAAGCTCCACGCTAGCGGAAAGAAGCTATTGGTGTTCTACAGACGGCTCTGGACGTCTTGATCGGTAGGTTCACGTAGGGAGGTGGATCCACAACGGGGCTTGTTCCACCTGCCAGCCACAAGGGCTGATGCGTTATGAAGGAAAGTCACCGCGCTTCCCAACCAAGTGGTTAAATTTTTCTTTCTGTAGCTACTCGTTAGGCCGACTCAGCGCTGAATCTCGTGAATGAGCACAATGATGAAGATTACCTTTTGAAGCAAGAAGAGGTAACGCAAGGCAGACGTATAAGAAGAACCTCGGCTGTAAAAAAAAGGTTTTTCACGTAATGGTGAGCATGTACGAGACCGCACGTTGGGAGCGTGGTATGAGCAGCTTTATAACGTCATCGGGCAGTCATGATATGTGTTGGCATGCGAACGTGATACACGTTTGAAACCCAAAAAAGAAGAAAAGAACAGAGAGATAGAGAGATCCATGATATGATGTTTCGTTGGCGAGTGACGCAAAGCAAACGTGCATCGAAGCCACCGGCACGCAGGAGTCATGAGGCCGGAAGGGGGGTAAAAGATGAAAAGAGAGACAAGATGGGATTCAGGGTATTGTTGTTTGTTGTGAGGATCGAGGCAGCCGTCTGCATACTCGTACGTCGAATAATTTTTTGAAGGACCATCACCTAAGGAATTGCAAAAAAATGCACCTTCTTCGTTAGGATATGGACTCATCTTCGGCAACGGCGCTGCACCCCTTTATGGCGTGTTTCAGTGAGTCACGCAGCTCCAACCGATACACTGGACCCGCGCACTGCGGGTATTCATGCCAATTCGGAGAATGCACCAAGTAAGGGGCTTGAATTGTCTACAATAGGCGATAAGCTCGTCGTCGTTTCACGCAATTACTGTTTTAAAACGCACTGCTCGAAAACGATCCCCATATCGATTCGCCACACCGCAAGCGTTCCGTCGTTGCTGGCAGAAGCAAACAAGTACACTAGCTCGTCTTCATCTGTCTCTTCCACAGTGTCACCTCTGTCGCCACCCTCACTGTTGCCGGAGGGAGTAACATTCTGTTTAGCGTCGACGTCTGATTCATGGGTTTTCTCCGCAGAGACCAAGTCGGGAGTAACGCCTGGTGCGAAGCGATTTCCAATCGTCTTCAGCGCTGGAGTTGGAGCTGCATAGCACCGCGGATGACGGACATCGAAACCGAAAGCGGCCCCTCGTGACATTGACGACGGTGCCACCCGCACCTCATTGATTGTTCCCCTCTGAAAATTCAAAATACTGACTAGGTGCCCATCACGTACATCGTAGAGTCGCAGGGTGCTATCCCAGCAGCCAGCCACCACCAAGTTCGCTTGCAGCAGGAGACTGCCTATGCCTTTGCGTAAAGTAACGCTCCACATAAGTTCCAATTGCCAGCGTGTCTCTCCTTCACCGGAAGACAGGTCGTAGCAATGAATAACGCCCTCTGCTGAACCGGTAAGCACCCGCCGCCCACTCCACCAGCACACCAGCGCAGATTCCGCGAAGGCACGGGTGACAACGCGTACCTCTGCGACGGAGCGGCTGGTTTGACTCATCTCGGGAGAAGAAGCGACGTTGTCAGGCCTATCTGTCTGACGGTAGCGTGCAAGGACGACATGACCACTCTCAAATGCAACCGTGAGATGCTGTGCATCGCTGCACATAGTCATCCGCATAATGATCCCACCTTTAAACGTAGGACAGGCTGAAAATGTACAAAGGCGTTTAATAGAAATGTTACCCATTGCACTGGTGAGTGAAGAGTCGAGGTAGCATAGGACCGATGAGCGATTCGACCTCAACACTCCAGCACCAGAACCATCAGAGACTGGCAAACGGTTGCCATCGTAGGGACGCACTGTGCTTCTCGCAGCGACCGATGTTGACGGCACAATCTCTGCTGTATGTGATTCGCGTTGTTGATTCTTGGCAGTTGCGCGGGCGATTAGAGCATCCAGGGGATTCAGGTCCGACACATCGATCTCACCAAGCTCATCTTCCTCTGTCTGCAACTCGGAAGATATTCTACGCTCTATTTTCCTCGTTTCACCCTCACTACCGCTGTCACTGGCTCGCAGTAGAGTCGAGCTTACCGACCACGCGACCTCCCAGATAGTGACTTCACCACCAGTTTCGTGTGGCACAGATATATACGTTCGCATCAAAGCCCCTGTTGCTTCTGTACAACTCTCCACTGGACAGAATCCGTGCTGTGGGACGGTGAGTACGGCGAGGAGATGCGGTTTCAGTGCCGTAGCTCGCGGAACGCATGAATCGGGAGCCTGAGATGGATTGAGAGTCCAGAGATATACACGTTGATCACGACAGTGTGTATAAAAGCAAAGAGAGGGCTCTAGACTTGACGGGTCTGGCAGCGCTGCGACGATTACTGAACTATGCGGGGAAAGTTGTGTTTCTCTGGGTTTCGAATTTTCGATGTCTGCACGCCGGGATAAGCGAAACCGCGGACGCAGAGGTTTTGCCGAAGCAAACGACGACGACGACGGATGATAACGAAAAGCAGAGTCTGACATAGGGTGAGTTAGCGGCTTCTCCACAACAGAGGAACGTACCACAGCTGTACGTGTCGCTCTCGACGTTGCTGGCAATGGGGCCCTCGCTAAAGGGATAAAGCCTACAGAAAGCACACTTCGGCTGTGCGGACCCCAAATCTCTCCAATGCCACTTCTAGAGTTCAGCTCACATTCAAGGGAGCATCCATTAGCGGCGCAGGAAGCATGGTAACGATCATGACTAGATTTTTCACGCTGCAGTTGATGGCCCTCGGCAACCGGAGAAAAAATCAGCAACGGATGTCGTGTGTCAAGATTCCAAAGAATTACAACTCCACCAGCATCACCCGATATGAACCACTTGGAGTCATCGCAGCGATTACCTGTGGAGGGGAAGAAATCACAGCATAGAACAGAATCTGTGTGTTCATGAAGTACAAAGAGTGGAGGCACCGATGGATCGGTACTGTTGGTCATGTACTTTTCGATTCAGCACACGGTACTTTAGAACCGAGAATGCCTTGAGCGGACTAAATAGTGAGCTGGCTTGAGAGTGGAAAAAAAAGTTGAAGATCAAGCGAGATATCAAGTCTTGCGGACAGAAGAGAAGCATAAAGTAAGTACGCTTTTATTATGAGGAAGAGTAGCCGTCTGAAGTAGCACATCAAACTGTATGAATCCCGAATTAGCAGAGCTGCCCCGAGTGCATAGTTTCTGTAGGATGATAACATTCGGATCTAGAAGTGCTTTTGTGTTTCTTTGAGATTTTGCGAATTGAAGAAAACAGAGGAACTGCGAAAGGAAGATCTTGGAATGGCGAGAAACCCCTACATGAAAGGGAAATAAAATAAGTTGGCTACATCAAAAACTAGAAAAACATTAGAAATTCATAAGCCAAGACGAGATAAATTTAGTTGGCAGAAGTGTTCGAAAGTCTTTCAACAGTACATCGGTAAATAATATAATATATCAAGTCTCTCCTGGCTGTGAAAAAAAGTGCCCTGTGCTCCACCTCATGCAGCCGGTGGTAAGAGTGCGGACGAAGGTGGTCAGGCGTGGCTTACGAAAATGAAAAAAACACAGATGATACAAAATAAACATAAATGGTATATAAGCGTAAAAGCGTGGGGGTGAGATCAAACTTGAATAAAAGAATGGAAACCATACACAGAAAGTAAGCTTATCCACTGAAAAGGGGCTAATTTTTTTACATATTTCACTCAATCAATTTGATGTCTTGCGACTTGCACTTTTCCAGTGCTTCATCTTTCAGCACTTCCATTTGAGTGAGGTGGTAGTCGGTGGATCGAAACTGTACGGAGTCCGTCAACTCATCAACATGTACGCTGCGCATGTCCATAGAGGTGTGATAAGGGGTTTGATTCACGTGCAGGAGGGCTGTGATTTCCTCTATAATCTCAGGAGGAATAGACGTGCCTTTCAGTTCAAGTTGCTGCAGCTGTGGGTTGACCTTGAGCGCGAAATGCAATGCATCGCCACCCTTCGCACCGATGGGATTCCCCGAAAGGTTTAAGGCCTCCAACGTGTGATTGACTCGCAGGACTCCCGCGAGTGCGGCGCAGCCTTCATCTGTTAGGCTGTTGTTCTGGAGGTTCAAACCCCGCACATCTTTGCTGTCCCGTAGAAGTCCAGCGAGAACCACCATCTCTTTATCCGTCAGTTGATAAGAATCGACGGAGCCGCTGAGATCAATGAATTCCGGGAGTTCTTCGCCGCGCGAACTCGTCAGAAGAAGCGACTTGAGGGTTTCAGAGCCGAGATTCAGCGCTACCAACTGTGATATGCGCTCGTGACTCTCGCTTGAAAATGGGTTGCCCGCAACTTGAATGCTGTGCAGATGTGAAACCCTCTCAATGCATGCGATCAGCTGCTGGGCACCGCGTTCACTGATCTGGTTGTGGGAAACATCCAAAGATGTCAACTCAGGGCACATCTCAACCACTTCGGTAAGGTACGGAACACAAACAGTGGTTAGACTGTTGTGGGATAGTCCGATCGATCGCAGCTTCGGGCATTTCAACAGAGACGCGCACAAAATCTTGCAGAGGGTATCATCCACAGAGGGCTCAGTAAGATCATTCAGGTTCACCTCCTCGACCACTTCGCCCGCGGCAATAGAAAGCAGAAGCTGCTTCAGTTCGACTGGGCCATTGTTCAGCGCAAGGTTACGCTTCAACAAGCCCATAATTTCCACGTCTTTGTCATCATCTGAAACGCTGATTAGCTCGATGCTGTTACTTTTCTCCAAGTTCCTTGCGAGGATCTCAACGCCAGTACTTGTAATATTGGTGTCGCACAAAAGCAGCTCAAGGAGCGTTTCGCTTTGAGGAAAGCAAGTAATTAGCTCCGCAACAGCGTAATCATCGATCGGGTTGTTCGAAAGATCAAGGTGTCTCACCTTACATGTATCCATGGCGAGAGTTGCAGCCAATTCCTTGCACCCAGCCAGACCGATCTGGTTACCGCTCAAATCGATCATCTCGACGAATGTTTTGCCAGCCAGCACTGAGCAAATGGCGCTCACACTTTGGTCATCAAGGATCTCTCGATCTGGAGAACCTGGTAGCATAATTCTCCTGAGAGTGGTGTCACCATCCAGTAAGCGGTAATACACGCCCTTTACAGCTTTACTCTCCCGATTCAGCTCGGAGGCGTGCTTCACGCGTTCAGCGAACTCAGGGGAGACGCGTGTTCGCTCCAGTTTCACCGTTAATAGCGTGTGATTTTCGCGCAAAATACTCGGCAGCAATTTTACACCTTCCTCGTCCATCACATTGTTCGACAAGTCCAAAAACTGAACGCTCTGGTTGGTGGTCATCGCTTGGCAAATGAGGTATGCTCCATGATTACCAATTGAGCAACTGGACACATTCACATTTGTAACTGAACACTGGCCGGCGAGGTAATCAGCCAGAAAGGTCGCACCAACATCCCCGAAAGAGCTGTGCGACAAATTCAACGATTTTACAGTGCTGCTGAGCCGCAGCGCTTGCGAAAGCAACCAGACAGCGTCGTCGTTCACTGAGACATCACTTCCGGAAAAATCAATCGCATTCAGATTGTGATCGTTGTTTTCGATCACAGGCAGCACTGCACGCACTTGCGCCGGTGCACGATTCACCATAACCAGCCCCGCAATTTCTCGCATGGAGTTCTCCGATATTTCAGGGTTAACGTCCACGTTGAGCACAGTCAATTTCGGATTCGCGCGGAGGGCAGCCGTGATATTTGGGACACTGGTTTCATCAAGATTGTTATTGGCAATGTTGACTTCGGCAACACTGCATTTTCCCTTCTGAAGCTCTGTGAAAAGAGCCTTGATCCCAGCCGACGTAATACGGCAGTTGGCGACGTCAATCGCCTTCAGCGAAGTGTTCTTCTCCAGCGCTTTCGCCATCAGCTCCATGGAAGAATCCTCTACCAGGGTGTTGCTGATGTTGAGCCGTTCAATAACTGTGCTGTTGGCAAGGAAATCTGCAAGGTAATCCATACACATCGGCAGCGGTGCGTCCCACTGAAGGTTGATTTCTCGGGCTTCAGGAGAGTTGTTGCGAAGCGCCACAACGGCACGCTTGATGGCGGGGCTCTCCTGATTCAAATTGCAGTCACTTTCGATCTGGCGGCGGAATGTTGGGGTGACCGAAGTTTCGTTGAGATTCAAGGAAGTGATGTTGTTATTTCCATCGAAGAGAGTAGAAATAATCACGCGCACGAGGTCATTCGAGAGAGCGGTATTCCCTGAAAAATCCAGGCTGCGGACGTACTGATTGTGCACGAGGTCTGAAGCTTCGAGAAACTTTATCACACTCTCGTTTGTCAAGGAGCACCGGCAGAATTTGATGTCGGTCAGTCGAGTTTGTTTCACCAGGGATCCCACGTAAATCGCTCCTGCCGCGCCAAGGTCCACACCGGAAAAATCCACCGACTCAAGGCCCTCCACATGAAGAAGAATGTACTGTAGCAATTCCTTCTCAAGATTGGCAAAGGATATTCCGCCGAAAGAAATGTGGGAGGCCTTCCCCGTGAGAAGTGCAGAACGGACATCGGTCGGAAGGTTGTTACCTTTGCTCAGGTAGTAGAGACGTGTCGCTGTCGCGAAACTGCAGGCGTCGCTGCGTAAGTCAAGCAAGGTGATAGGGGACTCCTTTTCGAAAAGCGGGAGGAATTGAAGGGCACCCTCATCGTCGATTTCATTCGCGTGAAGATCAACAGAATAAAGAGGCCAGCTTTTCAAATAAGCAACCAGGCACGGCATAGAAGCTGAAGTGATTTTGTTGCGTGCCAAATTCAGGGACTTCGGGCGAGATTTGGCATTCTCCATTGCCGTAATGAGCAGTTCCAGATGGTAATCGTCCACATTGAGTTCGGAAAGCTCAACGAGTTCCAGACCTTTTTTGGACAGGCTGGTCAGGGCCGCTTTGAAGGGATCGTCAGACATGGTTTCACAAAAATAAACTCGTTGTCAACAGCGAAAAAAAAGTTAGTAAAGAGGCGAAACTTTAAAAATGAACGGGCAAGAGATGCTGTTTTGTGAAAAGACTTTACAGGAAAGAAAATGTGGAAAAGGAAGGGAAAGACGGAGGAGGAGCGAATGCAAAGGAAATATTCTTCATTTCATGTTAAAGGCAATGATAGATCAGTAGTTCTGAGGTGTCGCCACCAGTATGTAAAATGATGCGACATTGGTGGGCAGAGAGCCACTGGTAAAATTTTTCTGTTATTGCGCTTCTGCGACATAATGATAATATGCGATGCAGGTGCTTTTGTCCTCAAAGGCATCACTGTCGAAGTCATTCAAAGCTTTGATTTATTCGCTCGTTGTTGCTCTGTTTTTGTCGCCACCTTCCCCGGTGGAGCGTGCTCTTTCCATTCGGCATTTGGAGAGGCACCTTGCAGGATGACGCAAAACATCGGGCGATGATTGCTTTATATTTCGCTGTGAATGAGCGGTTGAAGAATAGAAGAGGAGAGAATGAGGGACACCAAGGCGGCAATTTGAGCAACGGGCCGGGGGGGGGGGGGCTCCGGGGTTTCACTTTCCGCTTGGGGGCAGGGCACCGTTGTTGCGCGACCCAGGTATTTTTGAAGCGTGCGTATCACACCGAGAGATTTTTTATCTACGAAGACGTGCGCTCCTATAGTGTAGCGGTTATCACCTCGGACTCTGAATCCGATAACCCTGGTTCGAGTCCAGGTAGGAGTGACTTTTTGCACACTCGAGGTGTTCGTTTGATCCGTGATCGGTCCCTTTCGTCGCGCCGTCATTAGGGGGGCGTTCTCTTGGGCCAGATAGGAGGAGGGATCGTTTGTTTTGAGGGAAGCGCGAGGGCGCGGCTGGCTGGCCCGTGGTGTAGGTGTTTTTTTTTCGTTTTATTGTTGTGTTTCTATCTAAAAGGACTCTACTGAGGTCAGCTTCGTGAGGTGCTCCACGAGGATTCCCGCAAGCCGGTCACGCAGTGTGTCGTCGAGGCCATGCAGAGCGCTAAACCTTCTGGCCACGTCGCCGAGGTCATCACCAGAGAAGACGGCAATACGGTCTTGCGCTCCGTGGGGCAAGTCGACATCCACGTAAAGGAGGGGCGAGCGAGGTGCCGTCGCCTGGTGCCGCGCGGCGATCATGCGACGCACAGCGGTGTCAGAGGCGACTGCGGATGGTGCTCTCCCTTCAGCACACGAGTTGATGCTGCTGTCGCGTCCCTCGCTTCGCAGAGCTGAAACTTCTTCGTCCCTCCCGACGGGTGCGCTCCGCGTCGAGTGCTGATGTGCCCACCGGTCGTGATCCCGGCGCCGCGGAAAGGCCTGATCGATTCCCCACGGGTGTATCTTCGCCGCCGCCGATGGCCAACTGCCGTTCCTTCGCACAATCGCGCTGCTGCACTGCCTTGGGGCGTCGGGGGGAGAGTGCCTGCCCGTTCTTACAGGGGTGTCGTTGATTGCCGGCTTGAAGGTGCATTCCCGCATCAGCCCCCCTGGAATGCGCTTCTCTGTTTTTTTTAGTTTTATGCTTGTGGTGGTGGTGAGCAGGTGCGAGTCGCTGGGCAGCACCTGCAAAGATGTGCTTCGTGGACCCCGGAAGAGGGAGGGACAACAAGACTGGGAAAACATAGAAGACGGCGGGCGACGGTGGTTAACCCGCATGCCAGTAGGCGTCATGGACGGCGGGAGAGGGTTGCGTGGTTCAGGGCTGAGGCTGAGGCCGCCCGTTACTTCCTTTGACACAGGCGAACACCCTTCGCTGGAGACGGGGGAGAGGGGCATTTTCGTAGATGGGGTGGCCGGAGAGGCGCCTGAAATTGGAGTCGGAGGGAGGCTCCCATCCTCATCTCCCTCTTCACTTCTACTCCGCCATTCCCTGAGAACAAAATGCTGTGCTGCTTGATCAGCCTTCCCGCTGCTTCCCTGGCTCTCTGGAGAGCTGAAGGACGCGACAGAGACGCTACGACTCGCAGACTCGGGCGACTGTGTCGCACTCGCTGGAGTTCGTGGCTCCATGGTGGGAAGGGGTGGGGGCTTCCTCAATACCCTCTCTTGCGGCACCTCTGCGGCTGCCGCAGTCAACGTGAAGGCCTGCGAGCTTGGCCGATGCTGTGCCGTTGACTCAGCTGCCGCAACACAGTTTCTTTCGTCTCTCCCAGCATTATAGCGTGGTGTATCTGCCTGTGCAGCCGCAGGAGAGCCTCCACCGCGGGTTGTGACAGCAGCTTTCCAAAAGGCGGTGAAAACCTCTGCGAAGCGGTCTGCATCTACGACGCAGTTTCCCATCTCTGGCTCGGTCACCTCATCGATCTCCATGGCTGTGAGGAACTTGGCTATAAGTGACTGGTGCTTGGGTGCTTGAATCCCTAAGGATTTAAGCATGCGCAGCACTGTCGATACGGGCACTGCGCGCGGCTTCCCATCCTGATCAACTGCTGGAGAAAGTTTTTGAAGGTCCTCTTGTGCCGCGCGCTCCTCTTCGTTCACCACAGTGCGCCACAGCGTCCAAACGGCTTCGGATGCGATCTCATCCGCATGATCGTGTGCTCTAGTTACGGCCTGGTTGATCACCGGTGCTTGTTGCCTCTTGGAGCCCGACCAGTTTACCTCGTTGCATCGCGGTGGAATTGCTGAACAGGGTGAAAGCAACAGCTGTGTAGAGCCTTGCTTGCCGTACCGACCAACGCCGGTAGAGCAGTGCCGCTCCTCTTGTTGCTGCCGCTCACGCAGGGTTGGCGCATGCCGCGCGAGCCGCCGACTGTGCGTGTTGATTTGCGGCTGAAACGAACACTCGTAATTCGCCCCGCTCATCTATAACAAATTTCTTTCCGATCTTCTTTTTCAAGTGGTGCGGAGATGCAATTCATGGGGTATAAATACCGGAGAGACGCAGTGATGATGAGAGAAACCTCCATTGATGCAGGATCGCTGAAGCCGAGAAAAGGGGGAGAAATATCACCACCACCAGCGCCCGTGCCGCTCCCAGCAACGAAACCTCGGCATCCATAGAAATGCCTTCCTTTCCTTTCTCGTGTTGGTGCCAAGACTGAGCTCTGCTCTGTCAAGACTTCGAAGCGATCTGGATGAAAAAAAGACTTCGAACTGTCCCACCCTTATGACAGAAGCGCACAAATCTTTTTTGACTTGTGCTTAGTACCCCCCTCTGCATGTGGAACTTGTTCACCTGTGTCCGCGCACTTTCTTTGTATTTGTTTATCCTTCCATAATTCTTCCTTAACAATTACTCTTATTACGGCGCTCTGGGTATCCACTTCGCCCCTCCCGTTACTTTTTTAACGTGTAGAGACTCATTATAAGAAAACAAACACACACACACACACATATATATATATATATATATGTAGAGAGAGAGAGGCAGTGGGAGAAAAATCAATGCCCCTTTTCCTCCGAAAGAAAAAGGGGGCAAAGACAGCCTTTATACGACACATTCATGGAAGGGCCTTTCGTGCATGAGTGAACGACACCCTTTAGAAAGCCACAATGATACAGCGGCACCGAAACCGCGAGAAACAACGTAGCACAACAATCATCCGGCGCTCACGGAGAGAAAGCGGGAAGAAAACTCTCCGCATGTTAGAAAAAAACAAACGAAGAGAGGACTATCGGGAGACAAGTGCACGCACACGTCTGCAGTCTGGCACCGGCTCACTGTGAAGTCACCAAGAAATTCAACGGTGGATGAGCCTCAGACCTCAGCGTGCATACAGGAGAGTATTTTAGGACATGACTGAGATCTAAAAGATGGTACCAGAGAAAGTCCCCGCGAGGCATGCAGGGTAGGACACAAGGTGATCCACCGAGTACCGTATGGCGTTCTGCACCTCCGCTAACTCTTCCAACGCCGGTACAAGCGAATCACCAAAGCGCGTCAACAGCGCACCGTGCGAGCGAGCTACATCAGCTAGAATGCCTTGCATGAGATCCACATTTTGTTTACGGTGGAGCCAATCCGTAATGAAGGTAATGAGTCCTTTAAGACACGCCTGCATCCGTTCCAGCTCGGCAGCCGAGTACCTGCTGCCCTCAACATAATCCACCGCACGCTTCAGCTCCAGGTCGATTGCCTGCGCCGTCTTCAGAGAAAGAAGATGATCCATCAGGGCATCATGTTTTCCATTGATAAGCATCTGTTGCACAGGGGTAAGTTCCTCCAAGTCTGCATGGAGCAGCCGCGGCTTTGCCGCATCCTCAGCACCACCCTTGAGACTGTCCGAGGCTACCACGAGAAACGTTGGACGCAGCTCCTGTGTTGTGGGCAAGAAGAACGGTACATCCTTTTTTTTGGGGGGCAGTAGAGGCTGATTCTTCTCTTTGATCTGGTCTAGCACGGTGAGGTTAAACCACAGACTCTGCGGTACACCGGCTAGCTGTATACCACTCATTGCGATCGCGGAAAGCTCTGCTTCTTCCTGTACCGCTTGCCGGCGCCGGAGCAAAGCAATGTCTTGCGAGGCATCAAACAAGTCTGCCTCCGCGGTGGCAGCCTCACGTTCGTCCGCCGTCGCGGCAGCTATTTCTTCATCCTCCTCTGCATCAGCCGCCGCAGTGGTCGTGAGATGAGGTGTGGTCGCGGCGTTGTCTTCCGCTATATCCTCCGCGGCACCGTGGGCCGTGGGAAAGTGGAGCCACGGCAGAGTTTCCACAGAGTTTTCCTTGGGGCTTGCTACGACCTCGGGCACATATCCGTAGCGGATGTTGTTGACCCATAAATAGGCACCATACTCCCCGGCGTGCGTGGTGACGAGGAAAAGCGCGTCAGGATGGAAACTAAGCGATAGGGCTGGCGAGGAAAACCTGTATTGCCCCACGCAAGCAGCAGCGGCCAAGTCCCACACAAGCAGAACTCCATCACCGGAGGCCGAGGAAACGTAGCGATAGCTATCGGGTGCGAGTGCAAGAGCTGTGATGGGGCTGTTGTGGCCGTCCAGTACTCGCACCGGCAGGCGTAATTCCTCCTCCGTCAGACCCACATCCGGGTTGATGTGGTACACGCGGATGGTGAAGTGCTGCGCGACGATGAAGAGCGAGGACGC
The DNA here is from genome assembly GCA_030849085.1 of Borovskyia barvae. Lineage (NCBI taxonomy): Eukaryota > Euglenozoa > Kinetoplastea > Trypanosomatida > Trypanosomatidae > Borovskyia > Borovskyia barvae. The sequence continues at coordinate 229,805 of JASAOM010001126.1, read as the reverse complement.
TTCGTGCAGGCAGCACTTCGTCATCGGCTGATGGGTGGGGATCGCCGCCTTGATTTTGCCAGTCCACAAGTCCCACATCTTGATGACGCCATCAAGGCCTGCGGTCACTACAACAGTGTTGCCGCATGCGACCTCGACACATTCCACGGAGCTGTCGTGCGCGCGATCAGCGCCAAGATTGGCGTCAAAGAGGTGCCGCACACTTTGGTTTTGTAGACTAAGAAGTGCCACGTTGCCGCTCGAGTACCCCACCACCGCGTAGTTGCCGCAGTCGGAGAGTGCAAGGCTACGGGCTGTGTGGGCGGAGGTTTGGATACCCGAGAGTTTGAAGTCTAGGGTGCGGGTGTCCATGCGCCACCCACAGGCGAGGGCGGATGCGGCGTGCAGAGACACCATACTCGCCCATTGATAGTTGCGCGTAGTGGCTGCCGCGAGGGCGGTCGCAGGGGGAAGCTTTACGGCCTCTCGACCCATGTTCAGCTCGCGCCCACGCTTACCCAGTTTGCCCTGCGATAGCTCCCACGACGCGCGGTCCGAGAACACGTGAGTGACTCGCAAGGAACGATCATTCCCTGCCGTTACCAGCAGATCGGGATTGTAAAATATGGCGTTAGTGCAGCTACCCATGTGGCCGCGGCGCTCCCGCACTAGCACGCCAAGGCCATCGACTGTGTCGAAGCGGAACTGTAAGAGGGCGTTATCAGCACCGCCAGTGACGAGCAGCGACGTGTACTCTGGAATATCAAACATGACAAGGGAGTGCACGACATCTACGTGGGGTCGTTCGAGCGCTTCCATCTCTGAGCGCACCTGCTTTGAACGGGTTAGCGGTCCATCCATACACCTGTTCTCCAAGTCCCAGATGACCACCTCACCGAGACTTGTACCGGAGACCAGCAAACCCTCTTTGTCTGTGCGGAACAAGAGCGATGTGACGGCTCCGCTGTCGCTGTGGTCAAAGGTGGTGATCACCTCGTCCGTCGCCACGTTACAGGCGACAACTCTTCCGTCGGTCGTACCGTAGGCAACGATATCCCTGTAGCGGCTACAGGCGAGCGCTGTGATTGCAAAACGCGGCATATGCGCTTCACTCGTGCTGCTGCTGACGGCTGTGCTGCTCGTGGTGTTGCGCACCGAGTACCACAAGCAGCTCCCTTTCCGGAAGTTCCACAGCTGCAGTGTCCCTTCAGCTGTGGCGAGGAGCAGTTTGTTAGTGTAACCTGTAAGCAGCGACAAACAGGTCACAGTTTCGCTCCGCTCCACGAGAATCTCCTGAAGAACATTGCCGGTTTTGAGTTCCCAGACAACAATGCGCTTATCTTCACCAACGCTGAAGAGAAGGTCGTCTTGCGCGACAAGATGCGTTATACTGGGCTTCGTGGCAGGTTCGTGATGGTTCGTCCAAAGTGGCTTGTGATGCACAAAAACGTGAAGGCGAGCTCCCTCGGCGACGGCGCGGTACTTCCCCTCTTGCGCCACTGCACGGATGGGATCCTGGAAGGTGGGGCCACCTCGCATCATCGCCAACTCTTTACCCTTGAAGAGTTGAAATGTACGGCCTGTAGCGACCATCAGCACCGGCGTGCCGTAGAGCAACGTGGAGCTTAGTGGGACTGGGCCACATATGGAGCCCACCACACGAAATGCATCGAAAGCCTGCATCGCACGCAAGGCCAGGCGACCCACTAGCGGAGAAGGCAACAGGATTGGAAGTGGTTATGGCTGTAGCGACGGTGGGGGTACTTCGAAAAGCGAGGGAAAGAGGGTTGTACGGGAGAGGACTATTAAGGAAGTCGAACGCCGGGAGAGAGATCCAGAGGGTGAGGCCTCAATCACCCTCGGTATGTGGAGTGTGGGTGGGTTCAGGGATGACCGCAACTTCAAAGATACCTCTCTCACGCTGAGGGTGTGCTTGAACAAACGAAAACCTGTGAGGAAGGAGACGGAAGCCAATGTTGGTAATCTCCAAGGCTCTCTACTTGGAATAGGTGAGGCTTTCTCGGCATTTCGAGCCCGACGCCCAGCCCACCTGTCACGTCCCCACAAACAAGCTCACAGGTGTAGGCTTCTCCACCAAGGAAACTGGGTTAGAGACGCCGCTGCACTTCATTCGTGTATTTACGTGTGTGCATAGGCTTGCTGCTTGAACCAGAGCGACGTGAAAGGAGCTGTTATGGAAAGCCGCGTCACACTGCGTACTTCTTTGGCTGCGGAGGCTTCAGGTGTGTTTCAGGAGTGCTTCAACTCCGCGTTCGCACGGCACTCAAACCAATACCTGCGACAGAGGGGACGAAAGGCTGGAGGGGAAAAGGACCATCATATAAGGGAAGGTCGCAACGCGGCATCCGCGATAACCCTTGATCTTGTATTGAAGTCGAGAAAGGACCTTGGCAACCATTGAACACTCACGCAGCTCCACAATTACGTACGCTAGAGAATATAAAAGTGTTCAACCCCTTCCCTCCCCGCTCTACTCACTCCAGCCCTTCTTAGCTTCCTCCACGTCAGTCCATGACCTGCCAGACAGGGAAGGGCATCGAGCAGGAAAGCGATGATGACGAAGAATTAGAAGAAGGAATCAGGAAGAAATGAGGATTCGATGATAAAATTACCCTTTATGCAACTGGAAAAAAGGCCAAACTTGAAGAGATAAAAAAGGAAAGATAAGAGATCGTGAACCTACCAAAGGTTCCTTCGCCCCCCCATCCTGAAGCATTACACGTGTGTATCTGAAGCGAGAGACGGAGGGATGGGAATCTCTTGCGTCAGCTCTACCCGCTGATCCACAGAAGAGGGGGGGTTGAAGGTGCGAAAAAAGAAAAATACCATAAAGATGTCGAAATCAACGACAAAGACGACAACAAAAAGAGATGGTTGAGGGCGGACATCACGTGAAAAGACTATGTCTCTCAAGCACACCACGAACAATAACACGAAGTACACAAAGGCGAGTAGGAGGGAGGAAACAACGATACGCACATATGCACCAGCGTCAGTTCCCAAGAACCTGCAAGGGCATCCAAGAGAAGACAATATAGGACAATAAAAAAAGTAGAATTTCAATCTTCTGCGGTAACATTGGGAACATCTTTAGAGGAGCGGCCCACGATGTGTGAGCTGTGACTTCGCTATTGAGGGCTGAGATGGAAAAACAGAAGGTGACTAGCATTGAGGCTAAAACAATCATTTCCTCATAACTTACGCCCATTCAGATGTTCCTTTACGAGGGTGGGAGTCCCGCTTTCTGCTTTGGAAGCGCCTCTTTCGCGTATTACTGCCTTACATACCACATGCCAACAATGTCACAACAAAAAAATAAAAGCAGAGGCGAAAAGGGCGAAAAAAGAGCACCCCGTAAGCGCCATACGTAACAAACAAGGCTGACCAGTGCTTGTTTCATCTCTTTCTCTCTTGATCTTCATTATTTCTCCCCTCCCCACTCTCACAGGTAGAGCGAGCAAGGGGGGGGGGGGGCATACCGAACACAGACGCATTTCTGTGAGTTGCAACACTCAAAGGTCCCCTTTCCCACATAGCTCAGCTGTATGCTCAGGTTGGAATAGGTCAAGGATCTTCGCAGGGGCCAGTCAAAGCATCCGCCACGGAAGCAGCCTCCTTTGGGTGTGCTCACCTTTGCACACTCCCTTTCACAAACCGCGTGTGTCAGCGGCCGCGTGGTGTTCACTACACATGAGAGTCGTCATGCTGAAGCAGTCATCCACCGTTTACGATACTCGGCGATAGAAATGGATTTGCGGGATTCATTGGGTCGATGTGAGTTGTTGCCCCTGGCGCATCCTCTTCCACTCCGGGTGGCATGAACACCGCTTGCGTGTAGTTAAGCGCGGAAGCGAGTGATTCGATATCGATATCGGGTGCTTTCTTTCCTAAGCGCTGAGTTGCGCACAGGATGCGGAGGGACTCGACCACCGACGGCCTTGAAGCAGCTTCATCGCCTCCCTCTCCAAGAGGGGTGTCCGACACTCCATGCATGGAAGCGGTGCCACCGCCACCGTCTGCATTTACCGCCAGCAGCGCCGAGTTCTTTTCCGATAGATTCACGGTAGGTGGGCGAATCGGCAGTGTCTCCCCTTCAGCACCTTCGCGACGGCGGCGGAAGTAGCACGTCCACCTTAGCAATCGGCGGCTGCAGTTAAGAAGGTCCTGTCCGGAAACAAGCACCACTTCCGTTTCCAACGAGCGTGAAAACGTCTTCAGGGCCGTGGCCACATAAAGTCGCACATTGACAAAGGTGCGAGTACTCATGCCCTCGGTCAACAGCGTGAGTGGCGTAGATTTGGGAACAGGCAGTTCAACTTCTTCGAGTGTGTGCACCTTGCCTTTTTCGATACCAACTTCGATGTTGGTTTCCGAATTCTCAACATCGAAGCAGTAAGATTCGGTTTTGCTACGGATACAGCATCGCGTAATGAGCAAAAACTTGACGCGAGAAACCGTTCCGCACCCGTTGGTGTTGTCGATTACAGATTTTACGCGGGCCTTGCCGCTGCCAACGGTCACGAGCGGTGAGCGCAGTTTCAGTTGCACTCTAACCTTTCCACTGTGTAGGAATCCCCCTCGAAGACTGATAACAAACTCTCGACGCCACTTAGGTGCCCGAAAGCGAACACTTTGCAAGCGCGATGACGATACCGTTTTGTTTTCTTCTTTTTTATCGGACACCCCGTCAGCACTGCTGCTGGAATCAGACTCACCCGAGTCCGACGTTGCTGTCTTCTGCCCCGAGCTCCTCGGAGACGGCGGGTGTATTTCTTGCTCCTGCGGCGTTAGTCGCAATCTTTCTACATTCACCTCAACCATCGAACTCACGCGTGCCGAAGCAGTGTGGACCATAATGGGATGAAGACTCTGCTTCGTCTTCGCTCCTTCGTCCTTGCGTTGCTCGCCACCCAGCTTAGCCCCGCTCTGGTCTTGGCCAGTTTCATTGCCAATTTTATCTTCTTCTCCCGCCTCGGTGGTATTTGCTGACTCACGCATCGAGGGATCGTTAGGACCGAAGACGTAAACATCATCTTCTTCGTTGGTAATGTGTCTCGTCACTCGACCAGCTGTTGGGCTAGCCGCATCAAGCGAGTGAGTTTCCCCATCGGCTAGCCATTGATGCCGACGGTGAGCCTGCTTTGCCGTCTTCCGCACATCCATGGAGGTTACATCAGAAGTTGCTGACCGAGAGACGTTGCTGAGCGCCGCAGCTCGCTTCATCACTCGACGTTTCTTCTTCTCCATCCGGCTAGCAGTCGTCTTCGTGTACAGCGCCTCCTCAAGCATTATTTGAGAATCAGGAAACCGCGATGCATGCTGTATGCGGTTCTGATGAGCGGTGCCGACTGCTTGATCGCCCTCGCTTACGCGTGATGTTCCTAGGTTGGACATCAGCCGTGACATCATCCCCACGCGCGAAGCTGACTCAGTAGCATCGCCATCACCGTCCTCCCCGACGACCGTTTCTACATCGTTCTCGCTCGTCTCATCCAATCCTCGCAGCGCGCTGTGCAGTCTAAACCATCGCTGGACTTGAACCGGCAGCGGATAAATTCGAAACTGTGTCTCCGTCTTGAAGACCTTCCCACTCACCAAGAATAAGGAGGCGGTGGCGACGTACCGCAGTACACACCGCCCATCACGGGCGCGAGATAAATCCCGCGACGGGGGAAGGAGGTCAGGGAGAACGGTCGAGAAAGGGTAGACATACACGCCAGGCGTGAGGTGAACCGTTTTTTCCACCACACTTTGCGTAAGAGAGAGGGTAGACGTAAGCGCCGCACCCGACGTGTTAGAGAAACCTGGCGAAGAGGGATCCACACCGGATTCTGATTCTTGCGCCAGCGGTTCCATCGAGTACGAGCTCAACTTCTTAGAAGAAGCTTTGGGCGAAACGGCAGAGCGACAACGCTCTATCAGTGACCGCTTGGTGTTGAGAAGATCATGGTCTGCCCCACGGACGGTTATATACTGTTCAAAGTAAACGGTGCTACGGGCCTCGGGGTTTTTGTCCGTGATGAATAGTCCACCAAGCGTCGCACGCTCAGTTCCGCAAAGACGGACTTCAAGCGTGAGCACGTCTTCTGGGGCTGGAAGGTCGAGGACGACGACACCAGTCATTAAATCACCAGGAAAAGCAGCTGGGTAACTAAGCAGAATAGCAATTCCAGGATCTATCCTTTCCCTGGACGCACGACGCCAACGGAACATGATAACGTCAACGACCCTCCGCGTGTATTCGAAATGTTTTTGATTAGATGTGGCCGTATGCTCGTTGTGTGAATGCAGGGTAGGCGTTTATGAGTACCTTAAATGGTAAATGAGAGGATGCGAGGACTGAATTGTGTGTGTGTGTAAGAGAGAGAGAGAGGGGAAAAAAGAGGGGGTCAATGAAAGATCCAAAACCAAAACAAAAATGGTCGAGGCTTCGCTTAAGAGTGCAGCCGCCACAATGTTCAACCGTCAACGAGGGGCTGAACAAATACGACAACAGCAGAAAAGGTAAACACCGAGTCACGGATAGAGATAAAAAAAGAAGAAATTGGGAAATTTTGCAAGGTAAGATTGATGGAGAAAGCGTTGTCGACGTGGGCGCGCTTCGCTGTTTCCCCGCAAACAAGCAACGTTTTGGCTGGGGCTCTCTAGATACTAAAGCAAGAGGCGGAAGAAGAGGTGAAGTGGCGCTGAGTGAGTCGTTACAGGGGGACAAGTTGAGGGAGGGGAGATCCATCGAGAGGGTGGGAGGAATAAGTTGGTAAGAATTCGAACAAATAGCTTCAGCTCTGTTCGCTGCAGCATCATAAGGGGCGTGCGCCTTTTTTAGTTCTGTCGGACTCGAATATCCTCGCCGCGCTCATTAGATGTATGAACGACTTCAAATGTTTGCTCCACTTTCTTTTCTGCCACGTTACCGACTGTTGCGTTTCGTAGAGAGAGAGAGAGAGAGAAATATGCAAAGCCTCGAAAGAAGCTATGAACTGGAATGAAAACCACAGGTTAAAGGCAGGCGCGAAAGTGTTCGGGGGCTGCGGCGAGGCATATGCAGTCACACCAAGCTATGAAACACACCCATATCCCTTGTCCCCCTCTTCCATTTCGACTTCTCCAGTGATCACCAGACGAGAAATTTCATTGCTATCACGTCTGCCGTAGGGTACGACGTTTCTTCATGGCAGGCTGGGCAAGAGGGGTTGTGTCGGTCGACGTGGTGGTCTGCGTACCACCTGCCGGTGCCATTGTTGTCGCTGCTGTCGTGGCCGCGGTCAGAGTGGAGCCTTGTGAGTTCACGACCCCGTCGTGTGCCGAAGTATGGGCATCCATTTGTGACGCCAGATCGGTCGCGGCCCCATCGCCTGGTAAACCTCCAAAACTCAATGATGTTGTGGTAGTGCGCGTGCTGCTCCACACATTCATCGGAGTCACACCACCTACAGAGGAGGAAGGGCGGGCGGAGGCGGCTGAGAGGTGCGGTAGCAGAACAGGCTTCAGCCGACGTCGCTCCATCGACGCCGCTTGCTGCAGCACAATTCCAAAGCTGCTGCGCAGAAAGTGAAGTTCATGACACACTATGTTTGTCAACAGCACACCAGGAATAAACATCGGAGACCCTTCGGCCTCAAAGACCGTCATGAGATTTTTGAGCTTCAGCTGCCGCATCGCATGAATCTCGTTGACAAGGCGAACGACTTCTACAACGTGGGGGATCGTTTCGCCATCATCGGCACTGCCTCCCCCACCGCCGTGCTCCGTCAACAGCTTCGCTATTTCGTAGAAATAGAAAGGGAGACTCTCAAAGCCCTGATCATTGGTTCGCTCACGTTCGATAACATCACGAAGGTACTCCATACGCAGATACTCAGGGGGCTGAATGGTGCATGTATCGGTTTGTCGAAGGTAGAGTGCCAGCCACAGCGGCACTTGCGTGGGGAAGTTCGGTGCGAAGGGGCCGTAGCTTCCACTCAGACCGTCAACGCGATCCATCGAAAAACGTGGCACGATGGTTGCCGGCACCTCCATCGCCATAAAGGACGACATGTGGTAATGATTGAAAGCCCGCTCGTCAGCGAGGGACCCCACGGCGAGATGCGCACCGTCGCCATGGCTCGTACTGCCATTAGCAGAACCCGTCATTTCCTGACCACTGGAAGCCATGAGGTAAACGCTTGGGATGAGAAATTCAGGGAAGCGATTCGTTCAACAAGCGGCTCTCTCTATCGTGTTGCCCAATACAATCATCACCTCCTTTGCTATGCCGTCGAGTCAGGGAGGGGCGAAATTGGAGGAGAATGGGATAGATGCTAATCTGTAGTCCCAAGACCATAGAGAGGAAAAGCTTCGGAGTGAAGTGAAGTATCGACGCTCTCTGAGGACATACATACATACATGTATATATGGTGCTTCGCGGTATCCCCTCCCCCTTTCTCCCCCCCAAATCACGTCAATATCGGACGATCGTGCTATGCCTCGCTTGTTACCGCCAAACAGTCGCCTGCAGGAGTAGTTCAGCCATGCCACGCTATCAGCTCTATGATGGTGCTGGACGGAGCGTTGAACGCGCAAGAAGATGGGCCTGCTCAATGGTCTTGGTGGATGGCCCCCGTTACAGAACAAAACGCACACCGCCTGAACCGTGACGAAGGTGCGGTCGCGGAGACGCCCTACTTCCTCCTGCAAAAAAGAATTCAGGTGAGAAAAAGGAAGTTAGTGCACCCATAAAAGAGAGTAGAGATAATGGATAATGCAAGCAGATCGGGTAGGGGAAAGCGGGGACCAGATAAAACACGACGACCGCAACGTCATCAAGACGCTGTGCATGGAAGCCATTATAGTAAAAGGTCGAGCCGATCATGCGCTGGAGAGTTGAAAAACATACGCCCTTTCTTCTCTTCTTCGACGCACCGACGAGCCATTCATCGGTCAAACCAAAACACAGACACATACAACAGCAACTCCTCTCCCCCACCCTCTCCCCCCCCACACAGACAAAAAACTCTTTTTTTAAAGGGAAGGTGAAAAAAGGGTGTGACCTGAGGAGACGACGTCGCCTATCAAGCCAAGCCTCCTCCCTGTTCCTGCGCAAGAGCCATTTATGTTTGCCCCTAAAGAACGGAGCTTTTGTGATACCTCTCCCCTTTCCTTGCCTTCTACAATAACCTGTTGAGAGAGTACACATCGAGTGGAAGGAATGGTGATCATGCCTGTAGATACTCGGCGTAACTGATGCAAACTGTTGTTTGTACACTGAACCGTAATGGTGCAGGTCCGAGGAGGGGGAAGGGGGGGGGGCGGGGAAATCGGAAACTGGGGCACGAAAAAACGAAGTAGGATCTTTGCAGCATTGAGTTTGCTGCAGTTTCAGCCAAAGCTTCTCCCTTTGTGGGGTTTCTTCTCTCAGATAATTACCCCCACGTTCCTTTCCCCTTTCCCCCTCTTTCACATCGGTTGCGAAGAAGTGGAGGGATTGCACGGCTAAGGACGACAACCAAAAGACCCAAATCATAGATAAGGAGAGAAAAAATGAGTGTGGCCTGCATCTTGACGGGTGTCTGCCACTTCCAGGATCTTCTTTTGGTGCTCTTGGTTACGCATGGCGAGGTCCCCAGGCGGAGTCAGAGCACTTCATCATAGAGAAGTGAGCTCACTAGGTAGCGCACGCCGAACCCCATCACGCAAGCAAGTACCTGGCACTTGATGATGGCCCACGTTAGCTTCGACTCGTGCATGTCCCCCCAAAAATAGAGGAATACGTTGAGAATGGTGTAGTTGTGGCTATTTGATAACACGTTGGTGAGCGAGTTCCACGTCGGTACGCGATGGCGAGGGCAGGGCACGATGTGGAAGAGCTGCGGCAGGGAAATGATGAAATTAAACACCTGTGGGGCGAAGAAGAGGAGTAAGGTTTTGCTGTAGACACCGGTGATGCCCGCCACCGCTAAAACGGTACCAGCGAAGTACGTGTAACTGTCGCCCACAAAGATGCGCGCGGGATAGCGGTTGTAGTGCCAGAGCGCTAGACTCACTCCGATAAAAGGGCCTAGAAGAATAATTGCGCGGATCTGATGAGCGCTCGACGAGTTTGGTGGCAGCACGAGGGTCGTGGCCACCGTAGCCCTTCCCTCGCTCACTTGGAGACGCAGCTGGCACAGGTTGTACACGACCGAGGCGATGGCGATAACGATGCTCTGCCCTACCTCAACGCCGTTGATGCCGGCGAGAATGTTGATGCTGTTCGTACAGAATATACACAGCATGGAGAGGTAGACCAGATAAAGGCTTCCAAGGTGTACCAGGGCCGTTCCACTGTCGTAAATATCAATGTAGGATTGGGGGTTGGCCGCGTTGGCAAACCACGTAGAAAGGGAGTCGAAGTGGTGCGCCGCACCTCCCTGCAGCGTGACTAGACTCTGCAGCGACATCCTTACGCTGCTCATTGTGGAAAGTCCGAAGCGCACGAACAGGCGTGGAAGCAGCACCGATAGGCTACCGTCGTAAGTCAAAATGAGGGGCAGTGAGCCAAGAGAAGTGAGCATAATTTTGTGGCGCCAGCGAACGTCCAACACGTCATCCACGAACCCGAGGAGAAGCATGACGGTGATGGTCATCAAGGGTCCGGAGAGCGATATATGAATTTCCCCGGCAGCGTCCTCAGCCGTTCCGAGGTAGCCGAGGCACACCACCAAGATCATGGTTACAGACAGATAAACCGCACCTGCGAGGATGCCAAGGGATTCCGGGATGGCACGCTTCTGGAACTCCTCCTCTTCCGTCTGCCCAGCGCGCCGCTTCGCAGCAAATTCCTTCCGCTCCTCCGCCGTTGTCTTGTTGAGGTCAATACCGAAAAGGTTACGTTCGAGCAGCTTTCGCGCCACCTTAGGAAGGTAGTGCAGCGTGGTCAGGTATGCGAAGACGCTCGCGAGGAAAATGAAACCCAACACTTGCACATGCGCCGTCACCGCCACCAGCGTGCGGTGTGTAGATTCCACAAAGCCCGACGTCATCGCTGTCTACCGGAAGCTGAGCAGATCCAGGCAGCCGAGATGCCACTCTGTGAGAGAAGGAAGGTGTGAGAAGAAAGACCGTTCGCTAGGTTCCGCGAAACCAGCGGGCTACCAAAAAAGAGGGGGGTATGGGAGGAGGACGATATGGGGCTGGTCCAGTGAGGGAGGGGGTGCACCCATTCGTTGCCCTTCCTTTATCGACGTGGAAGCGTAGCGATGACGAGTTTTGGTCGCAACAAAAATACCTATCATCAGGGGTGCAGCTTCGCTTCGATGCAAAAGTGTGCCGATGGGTAACGACGCGATCTGATCGTAGGCTTTGTTAGTGAGCGTGTAAGAACCATGAGAACAAGAAGAGCTCGATGACTGGTACAGAGTGCTCGGTGACATCATATGTTGTTAGCACGTTAGCCGACCATAACAAAAAGTGGGTGGGCCGAAAGAAAATCACAACGCATCCCGGGGACAAGTGAAGGAGTGCCGGTGAAGGAGAATCGTAGTCGAGATCTTCTCCGCACTTCCGCATATCAACAGGTTCCTACCCACATGCTTCGCAAAGGGGCGAGAGGCTTTCATACCACGTTTTCACTACATACCGAATGTGAGAGCTTTCGAAACTTTTCGGAGGGATAGCGGTGCGCTGACGCGAAGCTTGTACAACTTACTCAATTCTTTTTTTCACCGACCCTGCCGCAACGCTTGATGTGCTTCATTAGTTTTCTATTCCATCTCGTACCCCGTAGCCTAACTTATTTTCACCCACCTTCCTCTCTCCCCTTTCTTTATTTTGCCCCATCCAGAGTTTCTCTCCTCAAATGGTGTGTCTGACCGTTCTGGAGCACGGTCCCTCCGAGAAGAGCACTCCGTGTAAGGGCTTAGAACCAAACAGGCGGGGCAAAGGAAAGAGAAGGGATAGTAGAGGAGGGGAGAGAGAAGGATCACGGACGTGCGTGAGCCCTACTGGGGTAAAGGAATTGCTGTGCGATGTATTTTTTAAATGTGTATATGCTATCCCTGCACGTCTCATTCAAGAAGGCCATGTTGTATAGTAAAGAGGAAACGAGGTGGAGAGGCGCGGCCAGAGGAAGGGAAGAGATCCGGAGGCCAATCAAAGATGAACAGAGCAAGAAAGAAAAAAGAGAGAAAAATATCATGAGGAAGGATGTGGTAGCGCATCAACTAGCGCGCGTACAGCTTCCTTCCGTCATGAGACCCGTGTACTTTGCCCCAATGTCTTCTCCGTCTGCTTCTCACCCCCATTTTTCCCCTCTCCCCGCGCCATTTCCATTGGCGGAGAGATATTTCCCTTTTCTCCTTCGCTCCTGAGCAACGTTCGCTGTCCAAAGCACACACACACACAACGAGGAAGAGCACGCCGGAGGCGAAGAGGGACGAACAAAAAAAGGAGCGAGCGAGAGAAAAAAAATACTGGAAGCTAGTCTCATCGGGGGACGTAATAAACGACGAAGTCGAAAGCAACATCAAAAAGCAAGGGCATCGAGCAAGGGTAACGCTACGGAGAACGACATCGAGACTCGAAGGAGAACGAAAGACATTACGTCCTTTCGCCCCTACTGAATCTGCACCACCACCTTGCCGTAGCTGGTGCCGGAGTAGAGGTGATCCACGGCGTCCGCCACGCAGTTCAGGCCGTGGAAGATCTTCTTGTCCACGTAAAGTTTTACCTGACCGCTCTTCAGGTACTCCAGAATATCCTGTGTGTACTTTGGCACCACCCCGCGGAACTGCGGAAGGAAGAAACCGTTCAGAGAAGCAGAACGGGTCAGCAGGAGCGTTGTCAGCGGCGTGCCTTTGGGATGCGAGAAGGGGACCGTCTCCCCACTCTGGTAGCTGGAGATGGTGCCGATGATTATGACGCGTCCGTGGACACCGATGTGGCGCATGACATCGTTGAAGGTTTGGCCACCCACGCACTCGTAGACGACATCAACGCCTTTCGGGCACAGCTCATGCAGACGATCGTCGATGCTCTCCGTCTTGTAGTTGATCACGTGGTCGCAGCCGATGCTCTTGAGGAACTCAGACTTTTCGGCTGAGGAGCAGGTGCCAATAACGGTGCAGCCGTAGACGTGCTTCAGCAGCTGCACCGCAATCTGGCCCGTACCTCCAGCAGCAGCCGTCACCACGGCCACCTCGCCCTTCTTGACATGACCCAGTTCGCCCAGAGCGACGGCCGCCGTGAGGGCGCTCACCGGAAGAACGATATACTCCGGCTTTAGATCTGGGACGGGGACGCACGTTGCTGCTGGTGCATCGACAAAATCGGCAAAGCAGCCGTACTGCATCATCACCACGTGATCCCCCTCTTTTAAGTTGGTGACACCCGCGCCGACCTTCACGACCGTGCCCGCAGCCTCGAAACCGCAGTCGAACGGCGGGGAAGCATCTTTGAAGTACGCGCCACTGGTGAAATTGACGTCGCTGGCATTCACGCCGGCGTACTTGATGGCCAGCCGAACCGCATTTTCAGGGACCGTGTCTGGCAACTGTGCGTCGACGACAGCGGTGGATTTGCGGAAGTCCTTGGAGAGGGAAATGACCTGAAGCTTCTTAAAGTGGGCTGGGGTGGACATGGTGCTGGCGAGAAATACTTTTATTCTTTTCTCTAACGACAAAAAAATATGCGGAGGTGAGGGGGGGGGGCTGCGAACGTGGGGTGGAAAAGTTATGGGATAAATGTTTTCGTATTGAAGGAGAGAGACGAACCACGAAATACTGCGGATGAGCGGTTGAGGTTGACAGACTTTATAGCTCGTTGGAAATGAAAATATGGCACGATGTGTGCGTTGCGTTCCGTCATGATGGAATATAAGAACATTCCCCAGTTCGTCGCCGATATCACAAACACACACACACATACATATAAATAGTGTGAATGAAAGATTTGAGAGGAGGAGAAGGAAGGAGCATTGACCATTATCATCGGTAGTCGATGCGTTGAAGGAGGCGATGAGACAGAAAGAAAACAGCGGAAGGGCACTCCTATGCGGGAGATGAGCGGTCCGCTCCCATCTGCAACGGGGGAAGGGGGGTGAGGGCAGGAGCTTTGGCACTGCAGTTCAAAGAAATAGAGCGAAGGAGAACAGCATAACCAACGGGCACCCGCGACTGAGGTCAGAGGGAGCTTATCGCGTGCACACCAAATGCGTCCTTCCCAGAGCAACGTGGAGCAGCACTCTTCTCCTCCTCTGCGCCACCAAAAGACAACACAACGACCTGTTTAACATCCGAAGATCACAAGGCGTCCTCCCACCCATGCGCGTGAAGAGCTTTACGACACACTCGCCAACGTGCAATTATACGTACCCATGTATGTATAAATAAATTAGAGAGTAAGGAAAGAAGCCCCCCCCCCTTGAAGGCGGCGGCCGTATGCACAGGAAACGTATCCCAACGATTTCAATCATCCCAAATGTCGTCAGCACCGTGAAAAAGGCGGCCGCCACCGTGGGAAGAGGTCGATGCTGGATGCCCGCCAGGCTTGGAAGGTGAGTGAGTTGCCGTGACTTCATCCTCATCGCTGTCGTCACCGCTTCCTCTGCTGCTTCGAGTTCTCTCACTGCCACCGTCATTATCGCTGCTATCGGTCAACACCGATGGTTCACTACTGCTGTCTGAGCCCTGAGACGCCCCATCGTCGCTGATCGTCTCCATGAGACTCTCGCCGTCTTCATCGGGGTCCGTTTTGACGGGAAGAGACGACCTACCGACACGCCTGAGCTCTTCCGTGCGGGAAATTTGCGCAGAAGCGTTGTTCGTTTTGCCGGTAGTGTGGCGTCCCTGAGGCGAGGATGGGGAGAGGGAAGACGCAACCTCTGACGCCGATCGCTTGCCTTGAGCCACATCGCGAAATCCCCAAAAGGCTTTGTTGCCTGCCGTCCCTAGCTGCCTCAAGAAACGCAGCGTTTGCGCTTGAACGGCTCGGGTCAATTCGACATCTTCCCCCTCATCATCCGGGTCCTCTTCTGGCGGTGGCACAGCCCTCCGCGATTTGGATGACCCCTTTCCCAGCGTATTCGACCGCTGAGAGGAGGATGGAAGAATGGCAGGGTCGATCTTCTTTTGTTTCTTTCGCCGAGATTCCTTCGATGGAGCAGCCGTTTGGTCATCACGTGGCCGCTTCGGCGACAATCCCTTTTTCTTCACGGAGCAACCTGCATCCTCACCGCTACCTTTGTCGGTTACATTTTCTACGGAGTGCGGCCCCATGAACAGGCGTGCAACATCCTCGATCGAGCGTGGAGCGACTGGGGTACCCTCAAGCAGCTGTTTTTCTTTCGCTAGCCCCGCTGACGCTAGGTCAAGTGACGACGGAATCCCTGTCAGCTTCTTCTTCCCTGAAGGAAGAGGCGCCCCTTCTGAGAGCCTCTTATCGGAGCGACTGGGTTTCGCCTTTCTCATGTTTTATGATGGGACAGCTCCAGCGAGTCAATGGAGAACGAAGTCTCACCGGACGCGGAGGAGGAAGGCTGCGATGAGCCGCTTCGTCCCTTCCCTTTTCTACCTCTACCCTCCAAAACAGCACGTGATAGACGTGCGGAAGAGAAAGGGCGAAAGCGTCTTTGCCTCCCGCTTACCCTTCGAAAAGAAAAAAATGTCAATCGAATATGTGATCAACAGAGAGAGAGAGAGCGTGTGAGTGTCGATGAGCATGCAAGCACGAAAGGATATTGACAGGGGGAGGGACAGCTTCTACTCCCCTTCTCCAAAGAAGCCGCACAGTTATGAGGTTACCTCTTCCCTCTCTCCCTCCCTCACTTTCACTTGGATGCTGGAAGGTGTACACGACTGCCACCTTCCTACCTTACAGAGCTTCGGCGTTTCTTCTTTTTTATTTTTGTGCGCATAGGCATGGACGACAAACATCGCGCATTTTCCTTTTCTTTGCGGCGCGTGGCACGACGAGCCTTTTCAGCAAGACTGAACAAAAAGAAAAAACGCGCGCACCGCTTGAAATGATAATTTTTTTTTACATAGCTGTGCAGTAGAGATGTCCAGACAAGGAAAAGCATCTGTACTTCCCACCTTCCAGCGCCTCTATTCGAACCGGTGACGCAAGCGCAAAGGAGCAAAAAGGGAAAAACGTAAGGCTCTCCAGCGCGACCTCGATATGTACATGAGAGAGATCCATCGTCAGTTGCTCTTGCGCCTGCGTAGAGGTACTACGATGCGGATGGCATGTACGGAAGCTTCTTGTCCCATCGACAAGCTTTCCACACATCCCCCACACAAGCGTTTTTAAGCCCACCCCTTTTCGCTGTCCGTCATCGTAGTACCTCACCTCAGCCCGCCTTCTTCTTTTTCTTGGAGCCCTTCTGCAACTTACTAAGCGTCTGTCGCGTCATCATCGCCTTGAGCGCCGACTCTAGCACCGATGCGGCGATGTATTCGGCAGTGCGTTGGTCCTCCGAACGACGGCGAGCCTCATCGTCAGCAGTTTGCTCTGTTTCACGTTGAGCTTTCAGCTCCGCTTGGGCGCTTCGTTCATGCTCGAGATCGGTGAGCCGCTGCGCACAGGCCTGTCGGTTACCCTCAGCGTCAATTTTTTCCGCCTCTTTTCTTTTGAGTTCCCGCAGCGCTTTCGCCTCCCACTCCCCTGCTAGCGTTTCCATAGCTGCGGTGCGTTCGCGAAGGTACTCACTAAAAGCCTCATGAGTGGTGATGCCCATTCGAAGTAGTTGCTCGTCGTGGCGCGTGGCCTGCTGCACGTCCCGCAGCTCTACCGCCCCCTCACGCTGCAAATTTTCTGTGGCTGCCTCACCACGTGCCTTCGACGCTTCCGTTCGCTGCTGCAGTTTCGATTTCAGGTTGCGCAGTTCAACATGCAGTTCCGAGAGACGTGCGAGCCTTTCCGCCACCTCCTTATCTTTGAGCTCCAGCTCCCGGACAAGGTCAGCCTGGAGCTGTTTTACATTTTGATTCAACGCACGCTCCTTTGCCAGTACGTCGTCCGCCCAGTGCTGCGAGGCTTCCTCTTGAAGGATCTTCACCGCAAACTGTTGGTAGGATGATGAAAGGGGGATACGTGGACCCTGAAAGGCGTTGCGTGAGGCGCGGCGGCGCTGCGCAGTAGCGCCAAAGTTTTTGAGAAACATTGTCTGCTGGAAACCGCTCTCGCTACTGGCCGAGACTGCAGTCCCCCCTACTGTCGAAGACTTGCGACTAGGGCTGCGCACAAACCCTGACACGCTGGTGTTGTTGCCAGTCGGAGCGGGTGAGTCACCGATGGAAGTTCCGTGGCTCATACGCCCGTCTTCGTGTTCACCAGCGTTTACAATACTTCGCCGAGGAGCATTCTCAAGGCCTAGATTGGTGATACTCGCTTCCGCACGCGCCCGCTGCTGCTGCTGAAACGCTTCTTTGTAGCCTGCTGTCAGCTCGTTGATCACTTCGGTCAGCAGTGCGGTCAGCTCGCGCCGCTCGTTGCAGACCTTTGCCCAGTTATCCATGTCTTGTGGGTTGTCCTGGAGTTGCGTGCACAAGAGGCGGTTTGTGTCACGCAGCCTACCCGAGACGAGAGCCAGTTCCCGCTGCAACGCCGCCTGCGTCGCGTCATTCACGCGCACAAAACTGTGAGCGTTGAGTTGGGGTTCGCCAGGATGGAGAGAGACGGTAGGCTTCGCTTGCATTAGGAGTTTCCCGTACCGCCGCTCCAGCGTGCGCTGCTCCGCCAGTAACTCGAGCACGGTGGCCCTGCCGCGACTGCGATGTTCTTGGCTGACGGCGAGCGTCTCTGCCACTTTCTGTGCGGTGGCCATACTTGCCTCGTGACCATTCCCCAGCAGCAAGGCGGGGCCACGGGTGGAAGTCTGCTGAAAAAGGGAAGCATTTGCCGCCGTCGCCGTTGCATTCTTGTGCCCTGCGTCCGCTGAGACCTGTGTAGGGGCCGGACCGGTGGCATCGAGGAGACTTAGCAGCTCGAGCCGCTCCACAGCGCGCTCGATCGCCGCCACGGCGCGGTTGGCCTTGATGAATTCTAACTGCGTAGAGAAGGTAGGTTGACCAGTCTGCAGAACTTGCTCTAATGGCGCTGATACGGCGGAGCTTTCACCTAGAAGGTTAATACCATCTTTTACGGTCGGAGAGATCGGGGCAGCCGGCGGAGAGAGCGCTATAGACCCACGCCCACCCTGTTTCGGTGGTGCTCGAGAACCAAAGTTTGGTGTTGTGGAGTGCGGCAGGCGCGAACTTTGCCCTGATGACGCGCGTGACTGCTGCGCGGCAGCAGCACTTGGGTGGGGATCACCAGCAAGCATATCTCTTTTGAAGCAGAGTCACCCCCAATGATACCCTCTTTGTGTGTACTTGTGGGGGTGGGGTGGGGGAGAAAGATAAGCTAACGACCGCCCAAGGTTGAGGAGAGCGGATTGGCCGACTGCCGCCTTTCCTCAAAGCGAAGAAGGAAATGCACCGTATAGTTTCTTCTTCCGGGTAGCTTTCAGCTTGCCAGAAGGGTCGAGTTCCACCGGGCAGCGTCTACCACACCAAGGCACGCAGATGTAGCAGTGAGCGACCCTCCTGCTTTTTAGTTTGCTCTGCCACGGAGCGCTGAGCGGGCTCCTTCAACCAGTCAACAGAAGAGGCAAGAAAGGATGGCTGCTCAAGATTGGGGCGTGGCAGCTCAAACACAATTGCACCCTCACAGAAAGTCAGTAGGAGAAGAAGAAGTGGAATAGAGAAGCACATGGCCACGATAAGATGAGTCAAAAGTACCAAACCATATTTAGCGTGACGCAGACGACATCTTCCGAGCGCCACAATGACGCGTATGCAGGAAGGAAGAGCTACGTGCGGCGGCTTGTCGAGTGAGGAGAAATTCTGAAGGGTTATACAACTTGAACACAAACGCTTTTAGTAAAGGCGAAAAAGGATACGTAGAAGCGCATCGACTTCTCTGCTCTAGAAAGCCCAAAAACTTTGCGAGAACGCCTCTCAAGGCGAACCCTACGTACGGGGCGATTCGATGTGTAGACATCGTGAGAAGGAAGCGCGGCACTCCAATTCACTGCAGAGCTTGAAACAGGTTGACGTGCAACGCACACACACACACACACACGAACGTGCGTCCACAACGTCATCGGCGAAAAAGGGGGCTGCTTCTAATCGGGTAACACGTATTCCTAACATATCCACACCACAATGGCAGCATGCACACGACTTTTCTCCCCTATGCTTAACATTTTATTTAATCGCGTGAAGAACTCCGTTCTCCACGCAACAAGCGAGGAGGAGAAGAAAATTCGAAAAAAGACAAACACGTGCAGGTCAACCGTGGCTCCAGCAGTTGCCCTTTACGAATTCTGCTGCCACTCTGAACCACACTTGGTGCACTGGAAGAAGATGGTCTGACCTTCGTCTGCACTGCGTGTTTGCCGCGCAAACGTTTTGCAGGGCTGATGCCGCTCACATGTCTCACAGTAGGCCTCTTCAATAATGCGATTGTCCACTTCGGTTGTTCCAGCGCGTCTCCCACCACCGGGTGCACTGGCAGAACCACCCGTTGAAGATGATGAGGGACCCTCAGCGGCCGAGTCGTCGAGGGTTTCACGGATGTATGCCACCGCCGCCCTGATTTCGTCTCGGCCAAATAAAAGGGCCGCGCTTGTGTTTGCGACACTCTTCTTGTTGCTTGCATGTAGGCCAGTAGCAGCGGCACGAGCGAGATGGTTACTTCTTTGGATGGCGCTATAGGCTCCGGGCTCATGGAGAGCTCCGCAGTGGGAACATGTGGAGCGCTGCCCCGGGGATGTGTGGAGGGGAAAGCTGTGCCCGCATACGGCGCAGCTAAGCGTGCCCAACGTGAAGACGTTATCGGAAATGTAGTGCACCTGCCCTTGCTCCGGAGGAGGTTGAAGCGGTGATGCACATGGCGCAGCCATCCTATCCCACTTCACGGGGGGGGGGGGGGGGGGAAAAACGGAAGCGTGGAATCAACAAAA